>PVIC010005105.1:0-59384 GCA_004025085.1 Thryonomys swinderianus
CTGGTCCTGCCTCTTTTCTCTATTCTCTCCTCTTCCTCTAACTTTTTTCTTTATGCCTCCTGTGGTAGTCAGGTTTCTGTGGCTGTGACAAAATACCTGGGAAGGAGTGAAAGGAGGAAAGGTTTATTTTGGCTCTTGGTTTCAGGGTTATAGTCTATAACTGCTTGGTCCTGTTGCTTGGCGCCTCTGTCAGCACTGAACATGGCAGGAGTATGTGTTGGAGGAAGTCACTCAGTTCATAGTGGCCAGGAAGTGAAAGAGAAAGCGGAACAAAGTGAGGTCTCAGCATCCCTGCAAGGGGCCATCCCCAGTTGGTCCAGCCAACTCCCTTCCAAGGCCCCTCCCACCTCCTAAAGGTTCCTCCAGCTCCTCAGGGCACCACAGGCTGGTGACTGAACCTTTAGCATCTAGGCTTCTGGGGGACATCTAAGATCTAAACTATAACACCCTCAAAACAACTAGCCAAGGTTTCAGTAGGGCTGAACTTTTAGAGAGTTGGAGCCTCACTGAGCATTTTAGAGAAATTAATTAATACATGGTTTTGTTTTTTAAAAGTATACCAGACAGCAGTTTGCCATTTAACCACTGCTAGAGTGTCACTGAAAATATTCAGTGGCACTAAGTACACTCACTATTATGCAAGTGAGTTAGCTTCTCCCTACAGTGACCAAATACATGAGAAAATCAAATTAAGAGGAAAAGTTTATTTTAGTTCATGGTTGCAGAGGCTTCACTCCATGGTGAACCAGCTCTATTGCTTTTAAGCCTGTGGCAAGGTACAAACATCATGGCAGAAAAACATGGCAAGGAAAAGCTGCTTACCTTGTGGTACTTAGGAAGCAGAGGGAGGGAAAAGCCAGAGAAGAAAGAAGTAGATAGTAAAAACAGTCCTCAAAGTCACACCTGCATCCAATCCCTTCAACAAGTCCCTGCCTTCCAAACGTCATCGCACTACTGTCTCATTGATAGTTGGGCTTGCTTCTCTTAGGATAATGTCTTCATAGTTCATCCTTGTTCTAGTATGTGTCAGAGTTTCCTTCCCTTTACTGTCCCCATGCTTTTAAAAGTTATCGTCTTCTAGCTGGCCAGGGTTGCCTGAACCAGGCCCATGGATTAGATGCCTTAAACAACAGAAATTCCTTCGTCATCTCTCAGGAACCAGAAGCCCAAGGCTGAGGTGCTGGTAGACTTGCTGCCTTCTTCTGAGGCCCCGCCCTGGCTTGCAGGTGGCTCCTTCTCGCTGTGTCTCCACATGGTGTTCTCTCTCCCTCTGTGGACACCAGTCAGATGGTTGCAAAGGCCTACCCTAATCTCTCATTTGAATGTGATCACATTTTTCAAGGCTCTGTCTCCAAATCTAGTCCCATCTGAGGCCACTTTGTAGGTGCTGCTTCAGATGGTACTCATGTACCATGGAGTACTCAGAACAGCACTGCAGGATGGTGAACTTGCTTTGTTTTCCTGGGCCCCGGATGGGTCCTTCCAGCAGGTACTGGGCACTCACTGCATGTTCATTATGTATCTCATTATTCATCTTTAATAGGCTAGGGTGAGCAGCCAGAGGCAGGAGAGTTGGGACCCCGTTATCATGGGAAAGGGAAAAATGGGGACTTACTGACTAACTTCTCCAAGCCAGGGATCCCAAGACCCTTGACTTCAATGATGAATAGTTGTGACAGCCTCTGCTAATGGAGCGGCCAGTACTGAACTAGCCCCCTGACAGATGTGGTTTCATTCAACCCTTGGGAGGTACTCTCATTCCTCCTATTTCTCAGGTGAGAAAACTGAGTCCCAGCAAGTTTAAGGAGCTTGGCGAATCACCACAGATGCCAAGTGCTCGAGTCAGCAATCAGCCCCAGAAGGTCAAAGCAGTGAGGCCAAGGACTTCACATGACAAGTGCATAAAATTGGCACATTCAAGCATGTAAGAGTTATAAATGTAGTTATATAATAAGGGCACAAGATTATAGGACAGAATACTATTTCCCTTTCATTTAAACACTTCCACTTCTTTGATAAAAGTCCTCAAATTCACTGAACTTTAAATTAAAATTGAAATTAGTCTAAGGGAAGACGTTCAGTGCTTGGGTCATTTTTCTCTTAAGGACTGAGAGAAAAACATACACACTCCCTCTTGGGTAGAGTTGCACAAGGAGTTCTGTCCGTACTTACTAGGGATTTTAAGAGCACGCATTACTTATACCTGAGAGTTCTACCTACCTCCAGCAGGCTTGATGTATTTTCTAAATACCGCTTAAGTATTTTTTGTCTTCTCTCTCTTCTTTTTTTCCTTCCCTTATTTGTTTCTAAAGGCACCCTGGAGTGAACTCGGGCCACCTGGTCACTGGAATGCAGGTGCTGCCAGACCCTCCAGCCCCAGGGTTGGGATGGCAGCCTTGCCACCGAGAGCTCTGGAGGAGTCACGGAGGGATGGGCCCTTCTGCTTCCCTACACTGTACAATATTTTCCTCTTGAAGCAGTAAGAAAATCTAACCTCACCACACCCATCCTTCTAAGCCAACTGCAAAGTTTCTCCTCTAAGAAATTATGGAACTTTTTAGGCCCTGTTGAAAAACTGTTTTTCTCATAAATAACCTCTGGCTTGTTTGCCTTGGACAGATTTTGATCTTGTATAATAAACAAATTCCTAGGAAAGGCACAATACTGGAAGTAATGAGGGGCTCCCAGTGCTTTCTCAAGCACTTCCCAGTCGCACTGCTTAGCTTTGTGGAGGTCCCTGACACCTCCAACTTGCCCTGTCTCCAGCAGACTGGCCCGGAAATGGGCTGGTTTGAGGCTCCTTGTGAGAATGGCGGCCTTGCTGCGCTGTAGCAGCTGACTCTGCTGTACTGATCACGGCTCCTTCGCCAAGCTGGAGACATCCAAGACAGGCTGGAACTAAGGAGCGTGTGGAGGCCCAACCTGAGGATGTCACCCAGTGGGCAGTTAATACCCAGCTTGACCACCATGTGAGACACGGCGAGCCTAACCACAGAAACAGAGGCAGGAAGGGAAAACCAAGAAGAGGGAGAAGAAGAAATGGCAGGAGCTTTGAGTAGGAGAGAACTGCTACGAAAGAATAAGAGACTACGTACTGGGAACCGGATGCTGTGGTTTCCTGGATAGTTCCCCAGTTCTCCCAACAGGCCTGAGGTGTAGCTGCCGCGATGACTCTCCTTTGCTCCCCGTATCAGGAATCAAACTCGGGACCTTGCACTTGCCAGGCAGGTGTGGTGCCACGAGCTACCTCCCAGCCTCACTCTTCCCTCTTAACCCCAGTACAGTTATAAGCAAGGACAGCTCCACTCTTAGATTGCTTATCATATACCAGGTGCTATGTTAGGCATTCTGCGTGCCTTATTTAATTTTCCAAAACAACTGCTGCAGAGAATATTCTGTTACCTTTTCCGCTGTACATGCTGGGACAGAGGGACAAGGCTGCTAGGTCTCCCCTCCTGCCTCCCTCGCATCTCTGTCCCTGGCCTCCCACTGACCGCACCTGCACAGAGCTGGCTGGCAGCACAAGGACTGGGGTTGAGCCCGACAGAGACTGGCAAGAACCCACTCTGACTCCCCTTGATCCAGAAATTCTCCTTACCCTGCACACTTTTCATCATGCACCTTACATACATATATCTGGATATATTATATATTTGTGAGTCTTTTTTCCTTTGTTTTACAGGCTTTACAGATCTACGAGGTCAGACTCAGTGGAGCCTCTGTCATTTGTATCATAATCTAACCCCACTTTACTCAGTAAATATATGAGTGGTGAATGACAGTGTTCCATGCCTGCGCCCACCTGCACTGGGTGGGTGGAGTTGTTTCAAAGGGCATGTGAGGCCTGGGGACTTAGCTCAGTGATGTCATGTCCTGCCTGGCAAGCACAAGGTTATGAGTTCAATCCCTGGAACCATTAAAAAAAAAAAAAAGCAACTAAACCATACAACAAACTTTGTATGTCCCTGGGGAGACACTTTCACACTCAGATAGGTCATTTTAAATGAAAACAAAAATGTTGGAGTCAAATATTAAAACTTACATGATTTTCTTTTTGAAAGAATAAGTTACTTCAAGAAATGGTATATTGTTCTATATTTATTTGTAAGTTTTTTTTATGAGGGTTAATCAAGCATGAGATGTGACTGAAAAATACAGTGAATGTTTGGGACCAGAGATTTAGCTCATGGTTCTGGTGCCTTCCTAGTAAGTGCAAGGTCCCTGGTTCAATCCCTGGTAACCACATCCAACCATATCGGGCGTGGTGACTCACGCCCACCAACAGTCAGTACCATACACCACGATACTGGGCATGGTGGCTCACACCTGTAATCCCAGTACTCAGGAGGCAGAGGCAGGAGGATTGCTTAATTCGAGGTTTGCCTGGGCTACAGAGTGAGCTCAGGGCCAGCTTGAACTACAAAGCGAAACCTTGTCTCAAAACAAACAAAAAAACAGTGAATGTTTAAATTTTAAACTTTATTACAATAAAAGGCAGTGCCGTTATTGCCCTCAAAATACTCCTCATTTTGAACACTCCCCGTCGTTCTTGCAACCTTCAGAAGCAGATCTGGAAGTCCTCTTTTGAGAGGGTCTTTCGTGCACTGTGGTGGTGGCCTTGGTATCCTGAATCGGCTTGAACCACCTCTCACGGTCATTTGGACTTTGAGGAAGAGCCAGAAGTTGCACGGTGCCAGATCCAGCCAGCAGGTGGATGAGGGCATAGCATGAAGTGCTCAGGAGGCTGCCCTTTCTCTGGGATGGTGCTCAGCAGCAGCATTCACTGAATTTTTGATCACACCTCAGGGAAGAGAACTTCCAGAACTGCTTCAGGAAGTGGAAAGAACAATGGGATACGTGTGTCTGGAACAAGAGGGAGCACTGTGAGAGGGACTGAGGGCATGTGTTTTTTATTGTAATATTTGTTTTAATTTAAACATTCACCACCCCCTATTTTGATCACACCCATGTATATGGCACAGATGATGCTCCCTGCACTGGGAACACAGAAACAAACTAGGCAGATATGATCCCTGCCTTCTGCGACCTTACAGTCTACTGCAGATGTCAACATGCTTGTTCTCTAAAAGGTCAGATAGCAAATGTTTTTAGTTTTGTGAGCCAAACATTCCTTGTCACGCTGCTTGACTCTGCGACTCTGCCATCGTAATGTGAACACCATCATGGGTGGACGTTATGTAAACAAATGAGTGGCGATGTGTCCTGGTGAACTATTACAAAACAGGCGGAAAACAGTCCACTACATAGAAAACAGTAAACAGTGGTTGCCAGGGAGAGAGGACGAGGAAAGAGGAAGATGTTGTTCCAAGGGTACAAAGCTGCAGCTGTGTAGGACGGATAACTAGAGATCTAAGGCACAGCACAAGGACTATAATAACACTGTACTGTCGAATGGAAATGCACCAAGGGTAAAAACCAAGTGTTCTTGTCACACACATGAAACAAAAGAGAACCGTATGAAAAGATGGATGTTAATTTTTTTGACTATAGCGATCATTATACATATCATGCTGTAGTTCCTAAACAAAAACAATTATAAAACAAAATGAGCAGGCAACAGGCTGGATGTGATCAGTCGGCCACAGTTTTCTGACTCCTGGTCTAGTGGAGAAAACAGACATTAAGTAATTTAGTATGATATAATGTTAACAAATGCCTCAGGGGCAAAACTGAGCTAAACCATTGCTTTCCAACCTCACGGTGGGTAACCTGCAGCCAGCAGTGCCCAGGCTCAGACAGGACACCATATCTGTTTTCAATGCCTGCAAATTTCCAGCAACTTTATCTCTGAAATGGTGTTGGGAAGTCAGAACTGTAGTGTGTGTGTGTGTTTGTGTATGAGAGAGAGAGCAAGGAGACACCAAGCACGGTGTACACATGCTGCTATAGCGTCACCCTGAGGGTCCCCCACAGGTCTGCTTGTTAAAGGCTTGGTCCCCAGGTGGCACTACTGATAGGTGGAGGATGACAGGCCTTGTAGGATGCCTGTGGTCGCTGAGGGCCTGTCTTCAAAGGTGACGGTAGGATGGTTTTTGCTCCCTAGACATGTGGCGAATGGTTTTACACCACCCTGTGCTGCTGTCTTGATGGGCCAAAGTAATAGGGCCATCAGATCATGCACTGGAAGCTCCAAAATTGTGAGCCATAAACGAATTGTCTCAGATATTCTGTCACAGCAACAGAGAGCTGACTACACCCATGTGCAGGCTCAAGCCTATACATGTGGCAGTGGGCACCCAACAGTTAGCCCAGTGCTTGGGTGTACGTGCTTGAAGCGAACGCAGGCACTCAGAGGGCTGGAGTTGACACCCAGGTTGGACATAGGGGGAGTAGCAGCAGTGGTAGCCTTGGGAGACAGGGAAAGTTCCACTGAGAGCAGCAATGGGACATGGCCTTCCCTGCGTGTCCCCGGAGCCTGTCCCTGGGCCATCTTCACAAATGTGAACTCTCTAGTGTGAGCAGTGGGACAGGAAATGCTGGCACTCAGGCAGCAAATTTCGCCATAAATTATTACAAAAAAAGGATGTGCATTTGGATATCGTAATAAAGTACATTAGGGAGTGAAGACAGTGTTTTAGTGCTTAGAATGTCTAGTTTTGAATATCTGCAAAATCAGAAATGAAATATCCACGGGCTTAAAAGTTAAAGACTGTCATATTTGACAGGTTAAAACACTACCTTCAGCACATCTTAATTCCTTCTACTTCTCCTTCCCTCCCAACTCTTGCTCTCCTTTCCATTTGCAAAACATCTTTCTTCCCGTTTCCTGTTATCTATCTCTTTATGCATTTTCACTTTCTCTAGGCCTTGCAAATGATGTAGATGACCCCATCTAAGAGCCAGGTCAGTCTTTATGTTGCAGTAAATAGTACCAGGCATTTCAGCTGCCCCTGATGTCTCAGGTAGTTCAGGCTCTTGTGACAAAATCACAAAAATAGGGTTTCCTAGCCGGGCGTGGTGGCTCATGCCTGTAATCCCCGCACTCAGGAGGCAGAGACAGGAGGATTGCTGAGTTCGAGGCTTGCCTGGACTACATAGTGAGCTCAGGGCCAGCCCGAACTACAAAGCGAGACCCTGTCTCCAAAAAAAAATAGGGTTGCCTAAGAGACAGCCACTTGCTTCTCTGAGTTCAGAAGGCTGCGGAGTCCGAGATCAGGGCATCAGTAGACCAAGTGCTGTGAGGGCCTATTCCTGTCTCACAGGTCATATTTTCTCACTGTGCCCTCTTGCAATGGAAGGGGCAAGGCCACTGCATGGCCCTCTTTTACATTCATTAGGGTTCTGCCCTCATGACCTAATCTTCTCCCAGAAGTGCTACATCTTAATACTATCAGGTTGGGGGTGGTATCAACTTGTGAATTTGGGAGGCAATGGACACAAATTTCCCATGACAGCAGCTGGGATCCTGTGAGAAGGGCAGGTGTTCAGGTTCTGCCACAGATGCGCTTGGGGGGTGAGCAGTGTTACCCATTGCCCTGCAGGAGACCCTGATGCCTGCCCAAGTGTTAGGACCACTGCTCTGCTCTGGCAGACATGGAAGTGCAGTGTGTCTGTTGAAGGTGGGGAGGAAACCTAGAGTTTACAACAGGAGTAAAAGTAAAGCCCTTGAACAGGGTCAGGACATCGCACCCTCCTCCCCTTTCTGAACTTGCCTCCTCCTCTCACTCTGCTCGCTGCCCATTGACATGCCAGGACTAGGCCTTTCCTTACAGACTCAGCCCAGAGCTCACCTCCATTCTTTGGATATCTGCTCAACATTCCTCAGTCTGAAGGGCTTTCCTCAGCTGACTGATTTAAAATTCCTCCCTCAACCCATACTAACATATTGATTCTCTTCCCGTCTTATATTCTTCCACAGCACATATTAACAACTAATATATTGCTCTCAGAATTTCAAGGTTAGTTATCTATCTTCCCCATTTCTAAGTGGAATGCTAATTCTATGAAGCAGTGGTTTTGTTCTATTCCATTTACTAATGTGTCCCTAGGACCTAAAAGCGCTGACAGAAGGGAACACTTATTACACATACGTTGAATGGACAACTTAGTCTTCATTCATGCCAAGGTGCCAAGGATGCTTCAATCAAATGAACATATGACCACAATTATATTTTTTAAAAAACGAGTTTTTCAAGCAGTTCTTTTATGAAAGACAAGGAATTTAAGGAAATGCTGTTCAAAGCATTCACAAGCCTAACTGTTCAAAAATGCTGCCTGGACAGAGTCACAGACCACAGAAAGTGTGAAACAAACATGTAAGGGTATGCAAGTGCCAGGCAGAGGCCAGGGTCTAAACCTCAGCTTCCCATTTACTGCCCTTGAATGAATTAGCATCTCTGGCCCTTGTTTTTCTCAGGTGGAAATAAGGACAATATTAGCTACCTGACAGGGCTGGTGCAGGATTAGATGAAGTAAGATATAGAAGGTACTAGGTCAGTGCTTGTTCCCTAGTGATGGTTCAAGAAATGTTAGCCATTGTATTAGTATTACTATTCAAAGATACACGTCAATGAGCAGAGCCTACAAGGATATGAAAAAAAAAAAAAAGCACAGTCCTCCATGTTCAGGGCTACATACATAGGCACAGCCTTCCCGGCCCAGGTGCCCATTTCCTGTGCTGTCCGTCTGAGGTCCAAATACTAACTTGTAAATGTGAGGCATGAACGGAGGAGGTGCAGAACCACTTTCCTCCCACACACAATTTTGATGGCCTACGAGGCTCAAGTAGTTCCTCTGATATAACTGAAATAACAGATTCAACAAGGACAATAACAATAGCAGGAAAAGTTACAGTGTTCTCTGTGTGCCCGGCGGAGTCCTAATTGGTTTACATTCACCAACTTGATCATTCTTTATAGCAACTCCACAAGTTAAGCACTAGCCTTTTTATCCTCCCTTTCTACAAGATGAAACAGATGCACAGAGAAAGTAAGCAGCTTGCCTTAGGTCACAAAAGTGAGCCGTGGGGCTGGGATTTAAACCTTGCAGCCCAATTCGAGGGGCAAGGATGAATCCCAAGCTGGGTTTTTGCTGAATCTCAACACCATCACGCTCTCATCCACTGACTTCGAAATAAGAGCTTCACTTTTGGAGTCATGATTTTTCTGTCACTGAAATGAGGATAATAATAATGCAAATAACCATAATGGCCACCCCATGAGGTAGCTGTTGAAGATCAGTAGGGATAATGTACATAGATTTGAAAGGTACATTGAGTGCCTAACTCCCTGTGCATGGCCAGAGTAGATGCTCAGTAAATGTGAAGAGTTATCAGAGACAGTGTCCCAAAGGGACACAGTCTGAGGTTTCCCAGGTGTCTAGCACTGATTCTCAGCATACTGGGACACTGGGTGGGCCTCTTCTGTTCCATACTGAGGTCTTTCCCCCAGTGCAGTTATTAATCGGCTTTCTGCCATACAATAAAATACTTGAAATTATTAACTTATAAAGAAAAAGGGCTATTTGGCTCATGGTTTTAGAGGTTCCAGTTCAGGATTAGGCAGGTTCAGTTCTTTTAGGTCTATACAGCAATGACAGGGAGCATTTGGTGGGGCTCAGCTCATAGCCAGCAAGCAAAAGAAAGAAAAGCAAAGAATGAGGTGAGGGGCCACAAGCTCTGAGAGTAACCCCCAAGGACCTCCTCCAGGCCCCTGAGGCTGAAAGTTCCACCATCTTCTGGTGGTGCCACCCACGGGCCTTTGGAGGACATTCAACACTCAGACTATTGCACCAGGGTTCCACAGGACATGGCGCCAGCAGGCTTCTTGTCAGAAGGCCCAGCTCGCGGCCCTCCCACCAGCGGGAGTCTGCCAAGCCTCCTCTGGGTTAGGTCACCCTGACCTCCATCTGTAAGAGAAAGGGCAGTTTTAATTCAGGAAACTGCTGTTGCCTGCACTAGGCCCTGCTGTGACCCTTGTTCTTCCACACATTGACTCTGGAGCAGGAGAAGCTGCTGAAGGATTTTCTGAATCATCTTCAACAACAAAAATGTTCCACCAAATCATGGTGACCAAGTCCGTGTTATTGTTTAGATTCCAAGTTCTCTGAAAACCTGCATGCGCCAAATGACATGTTGGGGTGTGTGTGTGTGTGTGTGTGTGTGTGTGAGAGAGAGAGAGAAAGGAGGCAACAAGAAGGATCCTTTCGGTTCTGCAGTTGTGCGTGTGGAGTTAAGCTCAGCGTCACCCTGCCAAGAAACAGAATTTCAGTAAATGGAGTTTGAGAGTGAACTGGCTTTCCTCAGCAACTCAGACCTGGGGATCATCCTGCCTGTGAAATAGAAAAGGCTGAGCCGAAGCTGGGCTTCTTCATGGGCAGGTAAGGCCAGGAGAGCAGAATGAGAAGAAAGGTGACTGACCATTCCGAGCCACCTTCTGTGCACAGCTGGAGCAGAGGTGACTTCCTCTTCATTCCAGCCCAGGCTGCTAGAATCTGCTGCCTTTTGGAAAAGGGCCCCTTTCGGAGCTCAGTTCTATCACTGGGCACGTGGCAGGCACAAGGGACTCCGCTGTGGGCTGCTCTGGTTTGTTGAGGTCTAGTGTGGGCGGTCAGCCCAAACGGCCCTCCAGCAACCCCAGGGTAAGGCTGCTCCAGACACACTGCTCAGAAACTCACTTTTCTGAGTGGCCACCATAGGTTTCATCAGACAAGATGAAGAGCCCTAGAAGACAAGACAGTGGTTCGCCAACCAAACAGTATTTCTCTGGGAAATGGACTCTGTGCCACCATCATAATCCACCAAGAACTCTAGGGTCTTCCAAGATGAACTTGTTTTTACGTCTCTCTTCAGGTCTTCCTGTTTGTCTTCCACTTAAATCTTTATTTTCTCCTTCCTAATCCTATCCCCCTTTCTTCCTGGTCTTTCTTTTTGCCACTTTCCTACTGCCCTCCTCCTCCTCCTCCTTCTTGCCTTGTGTCTGGTGTGGTTTTCCATATGTGTCCATTACCCGTCACACTCTCGGCCTTCATTTACCCCTTGGAAGGAATGGCTGCATGATGTTCAGTTAATTTAAATTTCAGATAACACTGAATAATACTTGGTGCATGCACTAAAAATTATTTGTTGTGTACTTGAAATTTAAATTAACTAGGGGTCCTCTATGGCGTCTGGTGGCCTCGTTCTTAGCCAGCTGTAGTTCAGTATGGGCCTCAAACAATGTTTATCCTCTGCCATTGACAGCTCTTAGAAATAAAAAGATCCCCATACCTACTCTCTGATAACTTCTGTGACTCTTACAGTTTAAAAAGTGTGATTAAGCGACATTTCCTGGACACCCAGAAAGCAGAGTCTTTGTTCTCCTGTTTGAGCATGAAGCCTGCGTGCACAAGGAGCTCTTCTCTGGAGGCAGCTGGTGTCCTCCGGGCACTGCCAAGCCCTGCTGCTCCTGTGCCACCGCGGAGGTCACAGCAGGTGACAGCTCAGGGCACAGACTCAAGGGTGGCCACATTGTGACTGCGTGTCAGACCTCGGGGACGGGACAGGTTGATTCTGTGGGTGGTGGGGGTGGAGGATAAATTACAAGTTTTCTCCCGTCACTACACTTTTGCCCCAGCATGGCTGAAGCATCGATGAGGCGGGTGGACAGAAATGTCTCCCCTTTGGAGGTTTCAGTGGCTCTATTCTGGCTTGGAACAGACAAGAGGAGGGGCTGGACAGCCACCCCAGGGGTCACGGGGTCTCACTGTGGGTGGTTAACACCTTGCGTCCTGCCCTGTCTGCCAGGGCCTGGGCAAATATATCACAGGCATGAAGGTGGCCAGCTTGCATCAAGTCGGCAGGACCCAGGGCTCTTTCTGCAGAGTGCCCACCTCCTTCCACACTGAGGACAGCTCTACGAGCCCCGGAGCTGTGGGCTCAGAAGTCCCCACGGTGCCAGCGGGGCTGTGGCCATGCCCTGCTGTCGCTTCTCATTGCTGCGGTCCGGCCCAGGCTTTCTGCTCTCCCGGCTGGAGGGCCGCCACCCTTATTGAGTGTATTTCCAAGAAAGCAGTTGACAGGCTTGGCAGTGCTATTCCTGGAAATGTTCAATAGGCCATCCTCTGGCAGGGTGCGCTGCTGACGGACAGGCTGAAAGGGGACCGCGTGGCCAGCGCCATCTCGGTGCCTGTCAGCTGGTGGGGGCAAGGGCCTCTGTGGGCCTCACTTCCTCTCTGGCAGGGCAACTGCCAGTGGGCTTGCCACGAGATGAGGACAGGCGCCCAGTGACTATAAATTATAGCACACATCAGCTGCGGCTCATGCACGGCGTGTCCCACAGTAAACTCCGTGGGGGACACTTGGCCACAGGCAGAGGGCATTCGAGACAGCAGGAGGGAGGCCAAGCCTGTTGCTGGGCAGAGGAGCTCCTGGCGATGGCCAGAGTTTGGAATTTCCCTCTGATGCTGAGCTCAGTGTGGTCCAGGGCATTTCAGCCTGGGCTCCAGTGACATTTGGGGTGGGAGCCGTCCGTCGGGGCCACCTGTGGCTGTTTGGCAGCATCCCTGGCACCACCCGCGAGGTGCCTCCCTCAGAAAGCAGAAATCACCCTGCATGGAGAAACACTGGGTCAAAGGGGAGAGGATGGGGTGAGGCCAGGCCAGTCATGGAATCTGTGGGCCTCAGTTTCCTCATCTCTGAAAAAGGAAGGAAAAGCTCAAGTCTAGGGAGCGTGACATCCATCCTGATAATGCCTCTGATGCACTTCGAGAGATATTTAATTTTCAGCTAAAAGCAGATAGATAGCAGTAGATTATCTAGGGCTTTCATAAAAGGCCAGGGCTCCCTTTGAAAGGAAAAGCTAATCGGCTATTTATAGAATTCCCCAGGACTCCTAAGTGAAAACAAACACATGCTTGAGAAAAGTTCCTCTCTGTCCCTCTCCCCCCTCCTCTTTCTTCTGAATTCAAGCATGAAAAACAATTATGCTGAATGAGATAAGAGGCTTTGAATCTTTAAATCAGCACCCTACTAACTGTATTTCTCTAATGGAAGGGCAGAAAGTAACTGAGAGGGTCCCTGGTATTTTCTTCACCAAATTAGTATCTTTTTTTTTTCTTGACAGTCAGTAGCAATAACTGATCGCACCCCATCAGCCCTCTGGAAAGACACTGCCGCTTTAAGTGGGCTTTGCTGGTTATATAATTCTCTGGCTGGCTTCAACCCATCAGCTTTCAAGGAACTGTAAAGAAATCTTAAAAGGCTAATATTTCTCCTGTTCCCACTAGCAGAAAAACAAAGTAAGTGGGTAACCTGAGCTCCCTTCAAGGTAAAAACTGAAGAGTGCAGTCCTTGCGGACAGGGCTGTTTGTGTCTTGGGGACCTCGTCGAGCTGCAGGGAGCGTTCACCCGCCCTCCTTCGCGGCACAGGCTGTACTTTTTGCCAAAGATCCAAGGCCACATTTGCTTTTCGAAACAGGACACTGCGATTAATCAAAGAAAACAAAAACAGCTTCATTTTTCCATAACGGGGCCCATCAAGGGCTTTTCTAGGAAAAAGCTTGATCAGATTGTTCCTTTTCTGTCCCCAAAGGCCAGCAAGGAGGTATCCGTGGAACTTTTCCCCCAATAGTCCCTTCCCAGAAAAAGGCTTCATTATGCCCCAAGCGGCGGCCCCAGGCAGCCGGCAGTCAGGGCCCTGTGAGAAAGAGAGGCCATCACTGCTCCTGGACACAGAGGTGCTCAACTGCTCCGCCCACCACGCTGAGCAGACAGCTTCCTGGAAGGGCCGAGGAGGGAGGCGTGGGCCGCACAGGAGCTGCCAGGGGCCCGGCTCGCACTGCCTCATGGAAGGGAACACACTGGTTCCCCGCAAGGTGCAGGGGCGCTGGGAAGGGCCTCGGGCACAACACTGAGGGCACCAAAAAGACACAGAAATCGAATGAATGGTTTTACGATTCAAAGTTTTAGAGGAACAAAAGTTAATTCAAAAATCCACAGTGAAAAACATGTGAAATTTAAAGTCAGACCCACTTTTCTAGGATCGGCATGTTCTTAGCTGTGGCACCTGAGGAGCTCAGTGAAACAGGGATGAGCAGCCCTGGCTGCAGAGGCCGGGTGTGGCCAGGGCCGTCTCCAGCATCTCCCAGCCCTGGTTCCCGTGTGCAGACTGAGGCTAAGACTCATCCTGTGCACACTGCAGGGCTCGTTAACACACATCAGCTACGTGCACGACAACATTTGATTAAGTCACAACAACCTACTGTCCATGGCCTGGAGAACAGGAAGTGTAACAGTGCTTGTGGTTGCAGGCGTGGTCTGCACGCGGCCCTCTCGGAAGAAGGCTGGAGAGCGGAAAGGGCGGGCGCAAAGACAAGGTATCTGGAAGGATGTAGGAGGAGCGTGGGCTTTGGAATCTACCTGTGTTTGAGTTTCAGCACAGGAAGTTACACCTGGAAGAGCCTTCACCCATTTCCAACTTCTCAGAGCTTCATGTAGCGGGGCCCATAATGGGTGGACATGCTGTAACCTGTGTACTGCCCATCACACACACACACACATATGCACACACACACACACATGCACATGCCCATACGTGCACACACACACACCCTGCCTGGCATACTTTGGGCTTCTGGCAGGAAAACAGGTGTGAGAGCAGCAGGAGGGCAGGAAGGAATACAGACCAGTACTGGGGGAAGTGAGGGATGCGGCTCAGGATGAAGGTGGGGGAAAGGAACGATGATGGAAAGGAATAGTGGAACCCTTGGATTCCATCATAAACCAGGGACTCCAGGACAGCAGATCAGTAGCAGTTTCTCTGGAAACATCCATGCAAAGAAATCAAGCTCAGTAATTTATGAAGATTCACCCAGGCTGACACACAAAGCCTTGATTTTTTTTCGTTTTTCCTGCTTTTGAGTGTTCTAGAACATGTCTCCACTGATACAGCCATTCCCCTGTGGACGGACATTTACTCTGCTTAAGGTGACATCCACTGTGCTGGGAACTGTTAGGCTTGTGTCTAGGTGCCCCCCCCTAGCCTCATGCAGTCAGAGGTGGGGCTTTTCAGAGGTGAGTGGACCTAGAGTGTGTGACTGGTTCATGGTATAATGCTAGGTTGAAGGGCACTAGGATCAAGGGTGTGAATGCCACCTGCTCCGAGTAGTTTGGATAAAATAAAAGGGGCAGAAGGATGCTGCTAAGCATCTCTTGTTGCTTTTGCTACCTTGTGGGTGCCAGGAACTATTTCTCCTCTGTGACGGCCATCTGGCATGTGCTGCTCTGGCTTGGGGTCAGTCAGTTATGAACTAATACCTCTACAAACTGTGAGCTAAACATAATGAACCCTTGAGTTACAACTGGTCTGGCATATGAATAACTGAGGTTATAACCAGAATTTTAGTTTTGACTTACAAACAAAATTAAAACCGAAACGTCAGCCACTTGTGCTTCCAGATAGACTCAGGTGCAGGTTTAACCCTGAAAGAGTTCTGGAAGGAACATCAGAGCTTCCTTTCCTGTGTGGGGTTGAGAAATCCTAGGCCAGGGTCTCTAAGGACACTGAGATCTGTCTGTAGAAGAAGAGGGACTTAGAAGGCTGTGTAAAGGACCTGAGCATGCAATAGACTGACTTGAGTTGCAACCATCCCTTTCGAACAAATTGAGTTCATAAATCAAGGATCCACCATAAACCCCTTCCCCTTCAGCTCTGGGTGTCTGATATCTTATCTCAGTCACGACAGAAAAGTAACTAAGACAGTAATGTTTACTGCTTAAACTGCACAGAAAGAAGGCACTTCCACGTCAGAAAGAGTTGGCACATCAGACTCCAGATGACTCTGCCCAGCTCCACGCTTTGCCCTTCTGCTGAGGAGCAGGTGGGACTCTGGGCGTGCAGGTGAGCAGTGACCAGGCGCCTGCAGCCATCTGGCCCCTGGCAGACAGGAAGCAGGGTGCACAGAGGCCAACCTGTGTGAGTCCCACACGGGCCCTCGATCTGGCCCCGGAAACATGTTTCAGTTTCAAATGAACAATGTTGCAGGTAAGGGGGCTTCTCCTCCCAGGGCAGAGCTCCTCTGAGTGGGGGGCTCTGTCCTTCTCCTGTGGCAGGGGTGACAAGTGGTGTGTGGTCCCTTGGAACTTGCATTTTCTCACTAAAAAGCAGGAGAAGGAAGAGGCACCAAGAACCCAGAAGGGTAAATATTCTGGAAATAACTGGGATATGTTCTTTCTGCCCTAGTAGGTTTCTTCCTTAGGGTCTGTCTGCTTTGGCTGCAGATATTGGTCTGTGTTTCCCAGCACCACCTGCTCCCTGGGAGTCAGGACTGGCTGCTGCAGGGGCAGCCCGCCCACCTGTGCCGCAGAGGGGGAGATGTGGGTGTGGGATTTGCAAAGACATTAAAGACTCAGTAATCAATAGTGCAGTACTTGAAACATCAAAACTAATGCCAATGTCTGTGATGAGGAATAAGAACATATAGAATAAAGATCAGGCCCATGCAGAATTCTGAGTTTGGTGCAACTAAGAAGTCCAGGACCACAGCCCCTCTGGCACTACGGTGGCAGGTCAGGGAGCATCCACACCTGTGCCTCAGCTGGACCGCAGAGCTCCTACAAACGCTCAGCCCACGGCCCCATGTGGGAGGCCGCCTGGCCCTGGGCCTCTACCCGGGCCCCTCCTGGACACTCAGGCTCTCCACAGACCCTCTCCAGAGGTCCGGACTGATGGTAAGAGGACCTCTTGTTCACCTCACACAAAGTGGCTGTTTGTTTTTGTTTTGTAGTTGCCAACATTTAAAAATTGATAGACTCCCCCCAAACCCCTTATTTTAGCCCCCCCCCACTACTGGGAATTGAACCCAGAGCCTTCCCATTCAGCTACACTCTTGGCATTTTTTTTTTTTTTTACTTTGAGATAAGATCTTCCTACATTCCTAACTTGGCCAGGCTGGGCTTGAATTTGTGGTCTCATGCCCTGCTTCCCAGTGTTGGGCCTGTGGGCACTCCCATCATGCCTGGTGACCCTTCCCAGCAGCTCTATACCCCTATCGCCACAGTTCTATACCCACCACCCCCAGGTGGTGAATCAGAGGCTCAGAAAGCCTAAATAATTTGTCCCAAGTCATATGACTAATAAACAAGCTGGCCAGGTGCGAGCCCGGAGGAACCCAACTGTAAAGCCCAGGCTCTCAAGCTTCTGTATCGCTCACTCTGCTGGGAAGTATGCACTCAGTTAGTAGTTCTCTAGAGTTCCGAGAAGCCTCAAGGGCCTTGGGTGAGAGCGGACAGCCGAGGTGGGGCTTCCCACCCTCCATCCCAGGCCGCTGGCTCAGTTCCCGAGCTCCTGTTTCTCTCAGTGGCCCCTTTGCTCTTTTTCTCTCTCTTTTAGGTTTACTTTACATACAGCTGTTCCTTGATGTATGCCCGGTTGACAATAGCTTGTCGGAAATGCACCCAGCCTTCAGAAGAGCCGTTCGGCTGAGTGTGGCGGTCCATGCCTGTAATGCCAGCACTCAGGAGGCAGAGGCAAGAGGATCGCAGTCTGAGGCCAGCCGGGGCTACACGGTGAGCACAAAGTTCACTGTGGCCAGCATGGACCACAAGGTGAGACCCTGTCTCAAAAAGCAAGCAAACAAACAAAAATAAACCAAACAAACAGAGGAGCCACGTCAGCAACACGGTGCAACGCAACGTACTTACTGATGGTGTCCCCTCGGGGCCACCTGCACCTTGCTGCCACTGCCCACACCACAGGAGAGGGTTGTACCATGGATCTGTAGCCCTGGAAAAGGCCCAAACAAAAGTTCGGTTTCTACTGAGCACACATTGCTTTCCCATCACCATGAAGTCAAAAGTGCCAAACCAGATCATCACTGAGTTGGAAACGGCTCGTGCTGGAGTGCCACTCACAGTGACTTTCAGGAAAAGAATTCTCTTGCTCACTCAGGAGGCTGAGGCAGGAGCACTGCGAGTTCCAGGGCACCTGGGCTACACAGGAAGTTCAAGGTCGGCCTGGACTACACAGTGAGACCCTATTAAAAGAAAATGGAATTCTACTACTCAGCCTTGGCTTCCCAGGGTCAGGACCGTGGGCCTTCCCATCACGCCTGGTGACCCTTCCCAGCGGTCCTGCGCCCCCACCCCCTCCACAGGTGGTGAATCGGGGGCTCAGAAAGCCTCAGCGGCCATCACGCGCCAGTGAGCCCCTCATCTACAACCTCTCCAGGTGGCCCTCCTGGCACTCTGAACACCTGACTGTCCCTCACTCTCCTCCGGGGAGATGCCCGAAAGGGTGCTGCCCAGCGGGTATCTGACTCCAGCTCCTCCCGCGGCGCCCGGGCAGCCAGGGCAGATGCTGTCTTTCCCAAGCATGCTTGCCCCCTCCACACCTAGAGCCCTCTCACTCTCCCTTGACTCGGTTCACCCTCTACAGAGCTCTTGGGCCCATCCAGCCCCCGCCCAGCCCTGGCCCAAGCCGCTGCGAAGGCCGCCCGTGAGCCACCAAGGCTCAGGCTTCGTACTCACCCCGCACCTCACCCTCTGAGTCACCAGAGAGAGACCCCTGTGCAATGCGCATGCGCGGGAAGACCACAGCTTCCAAAGCCATCTTATCCTCAGAACCTTTGCTACCCTTAAGCTTGGACCTTTTCGATACCCGCTTCTCTGACACGGTGCATAAAGCAGGTTCCTGCCCATTTATCAGCTGTCTCCACTCTTAAAACTCTAGCCAGCAGAATCGCTTTCTGTTTCCCCAGACATACTCCGTCTCTCACCCCATCCCTCGGCACACATTACCCTTCTGCTAGGATGTGTACTGCTTCCCCTTCAGCTCACACAGTACCTGCACTAGGAGGCTTTCTTTGACTTTCCAAGACCATTAGATGCCCCTCTGTTGCGCTCCAAAAGGCACCTTGCACTCCCTCCATTTTAGCTCTCACCCTAATACACAAACCACCTTTCCTTGTTCATCTAGCTATTAACAACTTTCCTGGGACTTATGGGTACAGGAGAGACCTAGAGTGACACTGTCCACCGGTAACTGGCAGAATCCACTAGATAAGTGCCTCACATGGCGCCCAGGCTTTTCCACTTGCAAAATTAGACAAGAAATAGCCTCGAATTTAGCAATCCTCCTGCCTCTGCCTCCTGAGTGCTGGGATTGCAGTGTGAGCCACCATGCCTAGCATTGTGGTGTGTGGTACTGATCAGTGGGTATAGTCACCACATTCATTATTATTGTATGTGGTTGCCGGGGATTGAACTTAGGACCTTGTGCTTGCTAGGCAAGCCCTGGAACCACAGTGATAATTACTGTGCACTTCTATTTACATTTGTATCTCCTGTATCTTGGTCACAGCCATAGGCATAGTATGTGCTCAATAAATGTTATTTCCCTAAAGTATTCAGGCCACCAAAAAATAAGCGTCACCATTTAGGAGAAATATTAAGAATCACTACCAGGAAAGAGTCCTCTTGCTGACGAAAGTACTTGAGTTAATGCACAAGTCAGACAGCACTCTAACAATACCAAGAACTGATTATTAATGTCTGAACAATTTTGTCAACTTCTCTTCCCAGAAGTCTACATTTTTGGAATTTGCTCATATAATTGTGAAATAAAATCCTTTTCTATGTATTTGAGACTGAGTTTCCTCTCATTTCTTCTCGTCAGATTGACAAGGCACCAGATCTTTATTTCAGGTCATCTCTGTTTTGTTGTGACCTTCCTTCTCCTCCTCCACTGAACTGCCCTGGTGATGAGCTCTGCTCACAGGTGGATGACTGAAAGGAGCTGTCATTAAAAGTATGTCTCCCATGTGTCCAGAAAAGGAGATGCGTGAGAATTTTATTTCTCATTCTTTTTTTTTTTTTGTGAGACGGGGTCTCGCTTTGTAGTTCAGGCTGGCCCTGAGCTCACTATGCAGCCCAGGCAAGCCTCAAACTCAGCAATCCTCCTGTCTCTGCCTCCTGAGTGCTGGGATGACAGGCATGAGCCACCACGCCTGGCACTGTGGTATGCGGTACTGATTGCTGGTGGGCGTGAGTCTTCACGCCCAACATTGTATGTGGTTACTGGGGATCAAACTCAGGACCTTGCGCTTGCGAGGCAGGCACCAGAACCACTGAGCTAACCCTCCAGCCCTTATTTTTCATTCTTAATCAAGTTTACCCACCATTTTGCTCCAGGTTTGCAAACTCCAGGCGTTCCTTGGTGATTTCTGGGCAATTGGTTATACTAATTCAATTATGTTTACCTGTGCATTTTTCTCTCATTTTCAAGTTACAGCTCAGTGACCAGATTCAAATTGCATTGCACACTTTTGGGGTGAGACTACAGAATGTGCACAGCTCTGGATCGGCCTGAATTCTGCTGATTGAGAGGCCATGACCTTGAGTGGCCCACCCAACCTCCCTCTTTTTCAGCTTTCTCCTCTTTGAAATAGGAAAGACACCAGCTTCACACCTTGCTTTCTGCCTTGACTGCATTGAATAGTATCAATGTCCTTCCCAAACAGTTCTGCTATTAATTATACCCACGACCATGTAATGGTCCCTATGGAACCTCCACGGATTGAAATGATTTTCTGAGATAATAAATCTCCACTGTTAGCAGGAGCACTTGGCAGCCAGTCTTGGTGTTTACACTCACCAAAGAACTAAAGCTTTTAAGACTCTTGTTGAATGATAGGATTGTTTGCTTTCTCTCCTACAAGACAATACTCTTTTAATCCCCTCAGTGCTCAGGTCATGAAGGGGAGAGAACCTCAGCTCTCATAGCAAATTGAGCCATGGACCTCTTTCAAGATTTGAACTCTGGGTAGAGAATGCCACTGGACCATTAGCAAAGGAGACAAAGCCGTGGCAACAGGAGGAAGTAAAATGCCCAAGAGCAGAGAGCATTAAACTCTGAGACGTGATGAAATGGAAGGAGCTAGTACCATCTTGGCTTGGCAGCTGGTCATCTTGCAGGTTTTGATTTCCGAAGACTGATTTCTGACCTTGCCAGCACCTTGGTCCCTGTAGAGATTTTCACAGCAGGTATCTTATTTTATTCTTATGGACACTGTCTTAGTCATTTTCTTGTCACTGAGACACAACATCCGATACAATTCTAAGGAGAGTTTTATTTTGGATCCCAGTCTGCAGAGGTCTCCTGGCTCTAAAGCAGGGCACATGACAGAGGGTCGGGGCCGAGGAGAAACTGCTCTTGGCATGGCAGTAGGAAGCAGAGAGAGATGGAGGGAGGAGGAGTGAAATACACCCTTCCAGGCCATGCCCCAGTGACCCACCTCCTTCCACCAGGCTCCAGCTCCCAACATCTCACCCAGGTACACACTCATCAGCGGGCTAATCTACTCATAAATACCAATGTCCCACACCATGATCTAATCACCTCCTAGAAGCCCCAGCTATGAATGCATGAAGCTTTGAGTGGACATCTACCTAGAAACCATAACAGCCATCTTGAGAGGGTGGCAAATATTATTATTATTATTATTTTTTTTTTTTTTTTTTGCTTTTTGAGACAGGGTCTCACTTTGTAGTTCAGGCTGACCCTGAGCTCACTATGGTGCCCAGGCAAGCCACCGCGAACTCAGCAATCCTCCTGTCCCTGCCTCCCAAGTGCTGGGATTACAGGCGTGAGCCACCACATCCGGCATTGTAGTATGCGGTGTTGATTGTTGGTGGACGTGTCTCCACGCCCAGCATTATATGTGGTTACCGGGGATTGAACTCAGGACCTTGCGCTTGTGAGGCAGGCGCCAGAACCACTGAGCTAACCCTCCGGCCCCTGGCAAATATTATTTTACCCACTTTCCAGAAGAAACTAAAGAGTATGACACAAATTTGTACAGGAAGGGACTGGGATTTAACTTGGCGCTTTGGCTTTAACTCAGTCCTCCTGCCTGTCACACAGCTGAAACAAAGTTCCAAACAATGTGGGAGGAGGTGGAAACTCAAGAATCCTCCCCAGTGCCACTGAGGAAAAAGAAGGCCTACACCCTGGGACACCGGTTTTCATACTTCTGCAATGGGCAGGCAGCAATACTGACTCCAGCTCCTGCCATGGTCCCATTTCTTAAATGTGCATCTGTGGTTATTTGAATTTATAACCCAGATGCTTGTGACATTTAAGAATGATCTAGAAGTTAGGAGTCTGTCACAAGTATAACTGAAATGATGTCTTTGACCTATTGGGATCACTACAGTTGAATTTAAAAGTTAGGGTTTTCATTCACAACTTGTCAGAAGCAGACCTCACTTCAGTCAACTCCCATATCTCAGTTTCCTCATCTGAAAGACAGGCTGACAGTGCCTTCTAGGCAAGAGAAAGGTATTTGTAACTCCTTGCCCTTCCTAGCCCCTCGTTCCCCACCCCACTGAAAGAAGAGTAGCTAAACTGACTAGCTGGCACCTGGGCCCAGAGATAGTTGCCTTGCACTTAGTGGGCAGGATTGCCACACCCGGGACTGGTGTTCTGTCTTTCCTACACTTCGCAGCTGGGTAGCTGAGAGGTCTCAGCCCTCTCTCTTGTTCTCCGTGTCTTCCATCTATGGCTCTAGGAAGACAAATCATCTTATTATTTTCATCATTCTGTCATCCTTCCTCCATTCCTGCCAAAATTTAGGCTGGGGAATCTAGGAGTACAAAGTTCTGGTACATCTTATGCTTCTGTTAGTTGTAAATAATACTTGCAATGGGTCACTGGATGATAAATTAAATCCTGGAGAGCAGCACTTCCTTGTTGGAACACATAGCCTCTGCCTGATTCTGGAGAGCTGTTTGCCAGTCTTAGATGCAGTCCCTAGGGAGTCCGGACTCCAATTATTGATTCCCCATCAACAATGGCTCATTCTGTGTGACAACAGGACACAACATGACTGGTGGTATGGCACTGCCAGGACAAGTTATCAAAGACCCTGCAGCTCCTGTCTTGGTGTATGTGCTTCTTAGATCCCTTTCTTGTGGGCAGCCTTGATAGAGAGGCTTACAAGGCTCCCTTCCTGGAGTTTACCCTTCATTATCTTTGTGTGAAAACTTGCCTGACTTTATTTCATTCTTTGAGACAAGAGATAGACCATTACTTATGACTATTACTATTACTCTTTGAATGTTCTGTACCTAGCATGGTACCTGGCACCTAGCTGGCTGTCAGTATTAACTGAGTAGTGGAAAAAAAGAAAACAGTTTTGAATATACTTGATATTTATACATTTTCTAAGTATCAAAATGAATGGTTTGCACTTTTTGGTGGAAAGACAAACTTAACATTTTACATCAAATTTCACAGACACTTTAAGTTCCTGAATAATTCTGTGTGTGTAAATGAAAGGGAAGCCTAAGAAATCTCTTGGACTTACATAAGGATTTCCACCTTGTCTCCAAATCTGCCCTCAGAATTTCAGCTCTAGCATGTATCATAGACTGACCCCTCCTTCACAAGGGGAACCTTATTGCTACCCTTCTTTGTTCATCTGCCTAATCAACATCCAATGTTAATTGAATTATGCCAAATTAAACTGAATATTTTAGTCTTAAAGATACATTAAGCTAAAGTCTCACTGTTGCCACTTTGGGTCTGTGTTCACTTATTTCTATAGCTCCCCTGAGATTGGCAGATGTTAATTTCAAATACTGAGAAGACCTCTACAAAGAATGAGAATGGGAGGGAAACCACAGAGGCCACGCTGACATTCTGTTTGCCTCCCAGATCTCTGATTCTCAGAACCAAAGAACACTCAGCCCCAGGCCCAGGACTCCACTCCATCTCACCGGCCCTTCCCCCTCCTACGCTCCAAGAGGCAGCTGTCTTCAGAGGCTGATCTGTGGATTCATTAAAAAGAAATCAAATTTATTTCAAGGATGATTAATAAGTAAGAGTCATTCAGATAAGAAGAAAGAGGTATAATGAAACATTATATTCATGATGTAGCTGGAAACAAACCTCCATACAACTTCTATATCCAAAGTTACATGAAAACCTTTAGGTAGGATGTATGTGTTAGAATGTCAGTGCATACTCTGTCTGGGGATATGTATACTTGTGCCTATTCAGCCATGTGTTCACTTGGCACTGGGAATATGTTTTGAGAAATTTGTTAAACAACTTTGTTGTGTGGAAACATCACAGAGGGCATTTATGGGGACATAACTGGTGTAGCCTACTATACAGCTTTGTTGCTCCTGGGATACAAACCTATATGTTACATGCTTTAGTTACTTTCTCGGCGCTGAGACACAATAGTGGACACTCATAAGGTAAAGGAAGAAAAGTTTATTTTGGCTCACAGTTTGTAAAGGTTTCAGTCCATAGGCAGCTGGCTGCAAGGCAGGGCAGCACGCAGAGGAGGAACAGTCCATGGCAGGCCCAGCAGGTAGCAGAAAGTGAAGAAGGGAAAGGGGAGGAAAATAGACCCTTCCAGCCCACAGCCCAGTGACCCATCTCCTCCAACCAGATTTTACCTCTGAATATCACATTTAACTATAAACTCATCTGTGGCTTTGTCTGCCAGTGAGTAGCACACCCCCACAATCCAGTTACCTCCCAGAACCTCCTCCTGGAGCATATGAGGCTTCAGGGGATACTGAGGTATCAGTTGTAACAGCATGTTTATCACTGAATGCTGTAGGAAATTGTAACACATTGAGCATCTGTATACAAAAATACAGAAAGATACACAACACCTATGGTATCAAAGATGAAAGATGGTTCACCAGTTCGATGCACACACCACAAGTACAGCTCACAGAACTAGAAGTTGCTCTGCATCAGTAGGAAGCACTTGGTGAGAGCGAGGACATCATCATGTGTGAGTATAGACTTTTTTCATTTTTACTTGTATTAGCACATGTTTGAAGTACATATAATCACATTCTTTGTGGGGAGTTGGCACATTACTGTAGACTTACCAACAGAAGATTTAGGCTACACTGTTTAAGAATTTCTTTCTTTAATAATACTATAACATTTTCCTTTTTTAAAGAGTTTTTAAAAAAGTTTTTCACCTTTTTGTAACAGCATTTAATTTAAAGCACATGTATATTATGTAGCTGTACAAAAATACTTTATATTCTTATAGATTTTTTCTATTTAAACAGTTTAATTTTTTGAACTTTTAAAACTTTTTGTTTAAAAACTAAGGCAAACACACACATTTGCCTAGACCCACGGGATCACAAATTTCACTGTCTCTGCTCCACAACTAGTCCCTCCTGGAAGACCCTAGGGTAGTGACAGCACAAAGCTGTCACCTCCTATGAAGACTGTGCCTTCTTCCAGAATTTTTCCTGAAGGACCTGCCTAGGGCTGTTGTACACTTAACTTTTTTAATAAGTAAAAGGACAGCTTGTTAAAATAACAATAAAAAGAATAACAAATATGTAAACCAACCATGAAGCAGTTTATTATTAAGTAGAGTAAAAATTTGCATTGCAAGTAAACTGTGAGTGTTCTGCAAGACAACCAAACACTTCTAATCAACTTTAACTTGATAAATGAGTGATGTCTTGCAATATGGGTGGTACATGATGCCAAATGTTACTTGATCACAACTGAGTCTTTCTCCCTCTCCCTCTCCTTCTCCCTCCCCTCTCCCTCTCCTCTCCCTCTCCCTCTCCCTCTCCCTCTCCTCTCCCTCTCTCTCTCTCTCTCTCTCTCTCTCTCTCTCTCTCTCTCTCTCTCTCTCTCTCTCTCTCTCTCTGTGGGATTGTGGGTGATTGTCTCTAATAACAAGAGGCTATGGAGATCTTGTCTGCAGGAGAGGTGGAAAGGCACTTCAAATGAGAATAGGGAGAAGTATAAAATCTAGGGGACAGTGCAAAACTTTATAGGAAAGCACCATGCAAATAAGGTCAAGTGCAAGTGATGAATCTGTTTAACTACAACGTAAAATCACATTTCCCCAAAATCCTCAAAAGGGAGTAAACAGTAGCCATCATTAGTTAGTGTTATGGCTTGTGTCTAGATGTCCTGCACAGCCCCATGCAGTCATGAGAACTGGGAATCTTTTCAGAAGTGGCTGGATCTAGAGTGTGTGGTGCTGGGATCAAGGGTATGGAAATACTAAATCAGTTCACTGGCTTAACAGAATCCTAGCTAGGATTAAGGCTGTGAGTGCTACACACACACAGGGTAGGTAGTTTGCATAAAATATAAGAAACATATATCCTCTTCAATCTCCTTTTTCAGAGTGTTGTAGTTCTCAGAGTAGAGGTCCTTCACCTTCTTTGTCAGAAAATGAAAAGACATCCCTTGTTCCTGGATAGGAAGAACTAATATCATCAAAATGGCTCTACTACCACAACTACTATATAGATTCAATGCAATCCCAATTGAAATCCCAACAGCATATTTCACAGATCTAGAGAAAAGCACCCCAAAATTCATCTGGACCACAAGAGACCTAGAATAGCAAAAGCAATTCTGGGAAACAAGGACATGGCAGTGGGTATCACTTTCCCCAATTTGAAGCTTTACTACAAAGCCACTGTGATAAAAATGGCATGGTACTGAAAGAAACAGACCTGAGGATCAGTGGAATAGATTAGAATATCCAGAAACAACTCCAGATACACTAAGCCACCTCATTTTTGACAAAGAAGCTAAACATCCTCAAGGGAGGAAAGACAGCCTCTTTAACAAATGGTGGTGGAAACACTGAGTTTCAACCTGCCAAAGACTGAAGCTAGATCCATCTCTTTCACCATGTACTAAACTAAAAATCAAAGTGTATGAGAGACCTAAATATTAAAATGGAGACTCTAAACCTACTGCAAAACAGGTTAGGTAAAACTCTTGGAGACACTGGCTTAGGGAAAGACTTTATGAACAAAACCTCTATAGCATGAGAATTAGCAGAAGAAATCAACAAATGGGATCTCATCTTATTAAAAACCTTCTGCACAGCAAAAGAAACCACCAGCAGAGCAAAAAGGCAACTAACAGTATGGGAAAAAATCTTTACCAGTAATTCCTCAGACAAAGGGCTACTATCTAGAATATGTAAAGAGCTTTAAAAAAATCAGTCTCCTCAAATTTGAAGACCCAATTAAAAAATGGGCATCTGAAATGAACAGACACTTTTCAGAGGAAGAAGTAAAAGCAACTAAGAAGTATATGAAGAAATGCTCAACATCACTGACCATTAGAAAGATGCAGATGAAAACAACACTGAGATTTCATCTCACTCCACAAATGGCTGCTGTCTCGAAATTAGCCAGCAACAAATGCTGGCAAGGCTGTGGGGAGAAAGGAACCCTCCTCCACTGTTGGTGGGAATGTAGACTGTTACAACCATTATGGAGAACAGTGTGGAGATTCCTCAAAATACTAGGATTAGAGGTTCCATTTGACCCTGCTATTCCCCTGCTGGGGATATACACAAAAGAATTACAAGATTCACATCACAGTGACATATGTGCACCTATGTTTATAGTAGTTCAGTTTGTGATAACTAAATCTTGGAAATAACCCAAATGCCCATCAACTCTAGACTAGATAAAAATTTTTTTTACAAAACAGAGTATTACTCTGCCATAAAGAATGATGAGGTTGAATCATTTATATTCAAATGGACGTACCTTCAGAACATACTCATAAGTGAAATAGGTCACAGATGTGTAAATATCATATCTTTTCTCTGGTATGAGAAAGTGAAGTTGTAAATGTGTTCTAGAATGCATGATTGATATTGTGAAACAGTAAATATTCAAAGGGAAATGGGGTTTAGGAGTAAATAATGAGAGAAGAAAAAATTGATGGTTAAAAAAAGGAAACAATGCCGGGCATGGTGGCTCACGCCTGTCATCCCAGAACTCGGGAGGCAGAGGCAGGAGGATTACTGAGTTCGAGGCTTGCCTGGGCTCCATAGTGAGCTCAGGGCCAGCTTGAACTACAAAACGAGACCCTGTCTCGAAAAAAAAAAAGAAAAAAGAAAAAAGGAAACAATGCTTGTGTATATATAGGGGCGGGAGGGAGGTAGGGTGGGTAGGAGAAGGGGAAAAATGAGAATTTAGTTGTGTCATATACTGATACAAATTCTCAGTGTGGAGTGTAATTGTGGTGGGTATATATATAATACACCAATAAAATGAACCAATTAAAAAAATATATAAGGGACAGAAAGAGGGTTAGTGTTCTGTCACTGACTTGCTTACTGTAGGCCATTCTTCCTCTGCATGCCACCTTGCCTTGGAGCCAGCTGACTGTGGACTGAAACCTTACAAACTGAGCCAAATAAACCTACCTTTCTTTTACTCTGGGTGCTGAGTATTTTGTCTTAGTAATGAGAAAAGTAACCTAGACACATAGGTTCTTTGTTAAAGTTGCATGAGAAGGAAGAGATTCCATTGAGCCAATAAACAGCAGTAATTCCACCAGTGACAGTGAAAGTCATTCCACACAGTAACCCTCCTTTCTTGTGTACTTCACACCAGCCACAAAGGTTTTCAAAGGTAAGTGCAAGTTAATTTATTTATTTTTCTATATATTTTGTATTTTTATTATTTTGTATTATATTACAATATTGTAATCATTTTATTTAATATTTTTGGGCTGTGGAATGAATCATCTGAGTTTCCTTTTTTTAAACATTTTTTTGAGGTTAAGGTCTCCTTAAGCTGGCCTTGAACTCACTATGTAGCCTGAGCTGTCCTTGAACTCAGGAGGTGATATTCCTGGTTTTCAGAATGAATTATGCTCACAAACTAAGGTTTCACTGAATTATGTACTGCACTTAGTTGTATGTGCTGTACTTCTCCATGACTGGCAATACAGTAGATTCATCTATACAGCATCACCATGAACACAAGTAATATGTTGTGGCACAATGTTACAAGGTCTCTAGGCAATGGGAATTTTTCAGCTCCATTATAATCTTATGGGGACCTCCCCATTGTATATGTTGTTCATTAATGACTAAAACATTTTCATGTAGTATATTACTGTATGTATGATACATACATACATACGTATATATATATATATATATATATATATATATATATATTTAAAAGTCACATCTTTGATATAATGTAGAGCACTATGTTTTCATATCTTCTTGGAATTTTATCTAAGGGAGCCATTTATCAGAGCATGCAGTTTTGTTAATCCAGTTTTTGAGGCTCAGTCTCAGAGCCAACTTTCTGTTCTACATCTGGCTACAACATAGGCTTCTATTGAAATCAAAAGTTCAAACAGTGATCCAGTGGAGGCCAATATTACTTTCTCTTTGGTCCCTGTTAGTGTCTGTATGTATGGGGTGAGGGACCCAAGGCTTTTGAAAACCTGCACACACACCCCACCTCTTTCTAGATGACTCTAGCATTTAGATGTTTGACAAACAAAAAGAAAAGAAAATCCCTTTTCTTGGAAGCCACAAAAACTGGTTTCCTTTTTTTGAATTCTGCCAAACACACATAAAGCAGGACATATTTCTAAAAAGCTCTGACATATCTATTAACCACAATTGTTTTTCATGTTAAAAGAGACCAGCCACAGAAATACCGCTTCTGCCAAAGGAGAAATGCTTCCTGAACAATTTGCCAGGTGGACTGGGGCTTCTGTTAGGTCAGCACCAGAAGACAAGATCTCTGTTGCTTTAGGGCAGAGAGGCCAAGGGAGGTTTGATTGACTTTTTACCTCATTGTGGTCACAGAGGTATTAGAGGTTGACCATGCAATTACTTGGTAAAAAAATGATAATCATCTACTAATTGTGCATATTTGTTGGGTATAATGTGATGCTTTGGTACACACATACATTGTGTAATGAACAAATCAGGCAATTAGAATATCAATTAAAAATAAATTTGCTTTTTAATAAAAAACAATATACAGACTTCTACCACAATGAATACACCCCTGATAACAGTAATGTCACATTTCAGAAGTGGCTGGATCTAGAGTGTGTGGTGCTGGGACCAAGGGTGTGTAAGTATTAAATCAGTCCACTGGTTTAACAGTCTTAGCTAGGATTAAGGCTAGCTAGGAGTGCTACGCCCACTTAGGGTTAGTAGTCTGCATAAAATATAAGGGACAGAAAGAGGGTTAGTGTTCACATGTTTCCACTTGTTCTTGAGAAGCAACCACTGCCCATGGATTTGTTTTGCCTGTTCATGAACTTCATATAAATGGAATCATGTGGTTAAAGAAGATAATCATCTAAAGAAAAGTACACAAATAGTGTCCATACTTTCTTAGAAATGGGAGTTGGCCCTTCGACCATTCCCTTGACCCTCATCTTCAAAAAGAAATTACTAAATGTTCAACTTGGTGTTTGCCTAAGGGTAGCTAAAAAGGTCAGCTGGAGAGGTATTTGTCTTTGTTTCTGAGAAGGCAGCCTTTCACTCAGTTGATTCCAACAAAAACAAAGTTACTAAAACCACTAGGGAGAGAGGATTATCAAGCATGGTCAACTAGAATACAGATTCTGAATATACAGTTTTCTGTGAAAGCTATGGGAGCAATTGAAAGACATATAAAGATCTTTTGGGTTCTAAAGGTGACCTAAAGACTTCACCTACCCGGTCCCCAGACATCGCGAGTGAAGCCAAATTTTTACAGACAGTCAGCAAAAGCTCTTCCTTTAGGAGGTTAACTGGGTTAGGATTTGGGGGTACAGCAAGGGCAGCAGATGCTCTTCTAGTCTTATGTTCCAAAACTGACACCTTCCCAGTCCTATGTTTAAAATTATTTGATTTGCAGAGTGTGGTGGCTCACGCCTGTAATCCCAGTACCTGGGAGGCAGAGGCAGGAGGGTTGCTGAGTTCAAAACTAGCCTGAGCTACAGAGTGAGTTCAGGGCCAGCCTGAACTACACAGCAAGATCTGTCTCAAAAACTAAAAAACAAACACACAAAACAATATAGTCATATGATTTAGATCATCGTTAAGAATGTCAGAGGCAGCAAAATGAAAAATCAAGATGGTGACCTGCGTAGTCTCATCTCTGGGTTTGTTCCCCAATGTAGGAATTTGACCAGAACTCTGTAATTTCATTCCCCAGACTCAGGAAAGACTCCATGTCTATGGCCATACCGACCTGAACATGCCCGATCTCTTCTTATAAAAAAAGACTCTACTTCTACACCCACACCCAAATAAGAATTATTACATTTAGGCTTCCTTTGGGGGTATAGAAATTACATATTGGGAACACAAAATCACAAAGTACACATAAATTCCACTTGGTTTTCCTCTTCCAATTGAAGGGGGGAAAAAAGGTAAATGCTTCAAAATTGTGTGTAGAGTCAACAATAGTGATTTCTCTTCCCTCCCAAATCCCAGATGATAGATAAATCGCAACTACATTTTAGGCATTACCTAGAAAACCGCAGTTGAGCAGAACTGAACAGAAGAAGAATTTCTGGATGGTAGCAGGCTGACAGGAATACCAGAAAGCTGATAAACCCACATCCCAATACACTGAAGGAGGGGCTGCTGGGTAAATCATTCTCTAGCCTATAAGCACAAGGCTTCCTCTGCCTTCATTGTGAATGCGCTCTGCCTTGGACAGCTCCTGGCTGAAGGGAGCTTTCAGGAGTTGAAGTCCTGTAAGACTAGGGTCCCAAAGTTTTGAGATTTCATACACAGATCTATTAGTCCTAACCTTTGGACTCCCCTCCTTCAATTCCCAGATGCTCTGGAAACCCTGTAATCCAACCTCAAAGTCTTTAGTTGAATAAGTCTTATGCAGATTTGGGATGATTGCAGGGGAAAAACAAGTTAAACACGGATTATGTCTCCTTCTCCTCCAGTGTGTGCTTGCATCTGGCCTTTTTGGAACTTATAGTTATATGTCATGATTATTATTAGTGAGGAGTTTATTCTGTAATTACTTGAAGCTTCTTCACACTTTAAAAATACATAAATGAGGTTATGCTGTATATTTTGTTTTGTAACATCTTTTAAATAAACACATTTTAGATATTATTGTGTCTTTTTCCTAACATATGATCTTCCAAATTCAACAATAAGGCTGCAAAAAATAAATTCTTAAACAGAGATAAGGACTATGAATTAGACTTCTTTCAATGTTTTTTGAAAGATACTAAATTATTTCTTTTGAATGCATTTCCTTATAAAGAATAGACCACAAGAAGTCAGTCATATCTGAGTCTACAATATCATGAATTAAAATAATCTTCCTTAATGCACCTTATTAGTATATCTAGCTTTCCCTATTATAAGCAATGATGCTGTGAACATTCTGATATGTTAATTTTTCAGGTTTTCCATAAAATTATTTATAAGAATTGAAAAAAATATACACTTCAAATTTTAAAATTCAGCATATATATTGTCATCCCTTGCTATATATAGGCCACTTGTTCTAAGTCTCCCATACAGGCACTAAAGTTCCTAGGTGCTCAAGTTTCTTATATAAAATGATGAGGATTTGCATATAACTGAGCACATCCTCCCAAGTTCTCTCCTTAAATCATAGGCTCATTTTCAATATTTAATCTAATGTAAAGAATAATTATTATACTGTTTGGGGGAAAACAGCAACTTCATAAATCTGTACATATTAATACAGACACAACTGTTTTCCCAAATGTCTTCCATCTAGGGTTAGTAGATCTATGGATATGGAACCTGTGGCTATGGAGGGCTAAGTGTTTATTACCAATTACTCCTTAATAAAAGCTATGCAAACATATGCTCCCAACAACATATGGAACTTTCTTTACAAGTCTGACAACTTAGTAATCAGTCTTTCAAAACTTTTCCACAGGCACAAAACTATGTGCACAGCATTTCATAAAAGAAGAATTATCTAGCTTCTTCCCTGTTCTCAATCTTGGTTCTGAGCAACCCTAAACTGACCTTTAACTTCCCAACACGGATCAGGGTGATCAGTCTCTGAAGAGGATGGTTGGTTCTGTGTCTAGGCCTCCTCTCAGCACAGCTTGGGTTGGTGTCTAGGAAACACCCTCTGGTGGCGCTGTGAAAGTCTCCTTTCCAGTTCCACCCAGCACAGAGCTTTTTCTTCAGTGTTCTTCCACCACGAGTCCTCACAATTCACCTCCTTCCTTTCACATTCCCCTACTGATCTTTAAAGGTTACCACATTCCCCTGTGTATAAAGTAGACAGTTTTATATTTATGAATTGAAGTCACTACAATTTTACTTAATCAATATCCCTGCCACAATTGGTTTTAAAAAGTCCTTTGTCCACCAGCAAATGCCCTAATGATTCCAAAATTGTTGATGCAACTTCCTTTCTTTCTTTACTTATAAACAGAAATCATTAAAAAAGTAAATTACGTGCTGGAACATTTTTTTGGTAAAATATAAGTGAAAGAAGAGTAAAATGTACCTTAAAGATAGAGGATTAAACATAAACTTTCCTGTACTTTCTCTGGGTCCTCACTAATTGATAGAAAAGGATTTTTATTTGTTTGTTTTGTTTTAGGTTAGCTATAAAATCAACATGGAAAAAAATAATGGGTATGAGAGCCATAAAGTCTTATGAGTTAGAAAGGAGAAGGAAGAAAGACAAATGACCTAGCAGATACAGGGCAGCTACCTCCAGGAAAAGCAAGCTACATAGCAGCACATTTTCTAAAACAAAATCCCAGAGTCCTGATATTTAGAAGTAGCAGGGGGTTATGATATTGGGATAAAGGAGAAGACAAAAGTCCGACAGGCAACTAGAACTCCCCCAAAACCTCTTCCTTACTCTGTGTGGCCAGATGACTAAGTCCTTTACCTCAGGAGAGAATGGGGACTGATACTCAGGAGAAAGTGAAAACAGAAGGCCTCTGAGGTGCCCCACAGCAGGCTGAGGGCAGAAATCACTTTGAAAACAGTAGGATTAAATATTAAACATTGAGACCTTGCCCTCTAGCACTTGGTTCTCAGAAAACTGCAGGATGTTAGAAGATTCTCTGAACACATCTTACCAAGAAAAGACCTAAAGATAATGCTATCAGGGTTACCTAATAAGATAGCCTGGCACTAATTACTCAATAAGTGACCTGAGAGCCTTCAAGGTCACCCACAATATGGAAACACATTAAGATTTTTAGTGTCCTAATTTTATTTTTTATTTTAAAAATTTTTTATTAGGATATGTTTGCCATTCATCATCGGGAATTTGCACCTGTACAAATAAGTATCCTAATTTTAAATAAGTACTCATAAGACAGCTGGAGAAATCCTATAATATGAAACAATGATATGATTTGAATATGATTTGTACCATCTGAAACTAACATTGGAATTCCCATTAGGAGGTAGTAGAAGGGTGGAAACTAAGTTTAACCAGGGTGTTTAGAGATGGGCCCTTTGGAGAAAGTAGGGCCAAGTAACATCATCAAGATGAAGTCCAGGGCTAGAGATTTAGCTCATTGATTCTGGCACCTGCCTAGCAAGACCAAGGTCACTGGTTCAATCCCCAGTAACCACATACAACAATACCGGGTGGTGACTCACACCCACCAGCAATCAGTACCACATACCACAGTGCTAGCTTATGCCTGTAATCCCAACACTCGGGAGGCAGAGACAGGAGGACTGCTGAGTTCAAGGCTTGCCTGGGCTACATAGTGAGCTCAGGGCCAGCCTGAACTACAAAGTGAGACCCTGTCTCAAAAAATAAAAAAATAAAAAGATGAAGTCCACTTAGAAGTGAGAGAGACCAGGAGACACATTCATGCTTCCTGTTTCTCACATATGATGCTCTGAATAGTCATGAGATCCTGTCACCCAGAAAATCACCACCTGATGTAGCACCTCAACTTTTAATTTCAGCCACAGCTAGCTACTTGTCTTTATGATTTACCTCTAGTACTGCATCATTAGCAACAGAAACATCGAATCAGACACAGACATTAAAAACAGTGAGATTAATTTAGGAAAAACGAATTAGATAAGATGATTAAAGACTATTAATGAGCTAAGAGACCACATTGAAAATATGAATAAATTTTTAAAAGGAGACTCACACAATAAAATGTTTTGAAATTGAACAAGACATAAATTTAAAAACACAGCAAAAAGACAATGTACAAGATGGGAAAATATTTTTACCAGCTGTTTCTCAGATGAAGGGCTACTATCTAGAGCATATAAAGAGCTTTTTAAAAAAATCAGCCCCCCAATGTAAAGACCCTATTCAAAAATGAGCATCTGAAATGAACAGACACTTTTCAGATGAAGAAGTAAAGACAGCTAAGACACACAGGAAGAATGTACACCCTCTCTGGTCATTCCAGAGATACAAATGAAAACAACACTGAGATACCATCTCACTCCACAAAGAACGGCTGCTATCATGAAATCAACCAACTACAAATGCTGGCAGGAATGCAGGAGGAAAGGAACCCTTCTCTACTGTTGGTGGGAATGTAGACTAGTGCAACCACTGTGGAGATCAGTGTGGAGGAGATTTCTAAAAAACTAGGACTTGATGTCCCATTTGACCTTGCTATTTCCCTGTTAGGTACATACCCAAAAGAATAAAAAGATTCATATCATAGCAACATGTGTACCATAAAAAAAGCTCAACAAACTAAAAGTGACTTCCTTAGTGGACAGGAGGGTAGATAATTAAGAAACTAATATTCTGGGCCGGAGGGTTAGCTCAGAGGTTCCAGTGCCTGCCTTGCAAACTCAAGGTCCTGAGTTCAATCCCCGGAAACCACATAAAATGCTGGGCGTGGAGACTCATGCCCACTGGCAATCAATACCACATACCACAGTGCTGGGTGTGGTGGCTCACACCTGTAAACCCAGCACTCGGGAGGCAGAGACAGGAGGATTGCTGAGTTTGAGGCTTGCCTGGGCTCCATAGTGAGCTGAGGGCCAGCCTGAACTACAAAGCGAGACCCTTTCTCAAAAAAAAAAAAAAAAAAAGAAACTGATATTCTTTATAATCTGTGTTGCTAGGCTGTAGGATTACTCACCCCAAAATATGACTGCAGAAGACCAGAATACACCACCTCAAATATCCCTCTTTAGCATAAGGATTATTTAGAGTTGGTAATCTTGGGAAGCTGCAGACACAGAAGATCTGAAAATAGAAGTGATCCTTTCTAGAAGAAATTTATATTTATAAAGGAATCTCCACAATGGTATCTATTCTGCATGAAAAATACAAGGATGGTCCTAATCTCTAGAAATTTACATCAGTGGAGAAAGCCTTACTTTAAATCTACTTAACCAACCTAGTTCTTATTTACAGTGTATTTCCTAACCATCCTGTTATAACCTAGCCGAATCACAAGGCTTCTTTTCTTTGTTCCAGGAACTGATTGGAATTTAAGCCTGAATTCCAAGAAATGTTTTTAAGCTTTACTTCCTGTTTCTCAAGTATCTCCCACATATACATGTTATTAACTTCTGTTTGTTTTTCCCTTATTAATCTGTCTTTTTTTACAGGGCCCATCTCAACTGGGAACCACGAAAGCATAGAGAGAAAATTACTTTTGTAATTCATTTTTCCTACCCTACAGTGCCCACTGTCTGGATAATAGGAATTTTTTATAATTGTCACATGTGCCTGGAAATTCCAGCAGTGCAGACCCATACACACAGGTTTGTAACTGAACCACTCACTATGGATCTTAAATGATGAGACTGTGACTATGAAAGTCCAGTTCTACTGTTGCCTAATGAGGCAATGACTCAAGAAACAGTGTCACAAGAGGAGAGGTACATTGGCAACATGCCAGGAAGCTAGAAGATGGCAGGCTCCTGTTCTGGACCAACTATTTTAGCTAACAACAGCAAATGAACAACTTATATAGGGAGTACATGGTTAGCTACAGATGGATGGCCACCAGAGTAATTATTAATACTACAGTGTCCATTTTTGGACCTATACCTTGATGTTATCTGAAGCTCACCAGATGTTCTGGGTTCTGTAAATCAAAAAAACAATTAATGATTAGGAAGTATAGGCCTGTTTCTTGTTCCTTTCTCCTAGGACAGCTGACATTAGCAGCTAATATCTTAATAATTTAGTTGTGGCTTTTAAAAAAAATTTAGGATGGTGGGCAAAGGGAAGGAAAACAAAAAATTAATTTGAAAAAGACAATTCCAAAGGATATATCAATCCTTTCAATGACCAGGTGTAAAACTTGGGCTTATTGCATGAGCAAGGCCTGCATTACAGAGAAGGCCAGACAATAGGCTGTGGGCTGATTCTGAGGGTTCCTGAGGCTGAAATAAGGAACTTTTGTAGCTAGGTAACTTAATTAGATATCTTGTAGGCAGTTAGGCAGGGCCAGTCTGACTGGAGAAGTCAATAGGAAAGATAATTCACTGTTTAGTAGTATAGAAAGAGAAAAAATACTGCACCCACTTACTTCCCCTGAGGTAAATAGCAGTGACTGATACTCTAAATAGGCATCAGTCTCCCTAGCCCATTTCCTTTTTGCAAATTCCTTGTATGCTGCTATGTGACTTGTCTTCCCATTTGATTTCCATTTAATGAGTATTACCTGGGCGATGGACTATACTTATAATCTTATTGGTTGGTCATGGTTTTAACCCACCTGATGCCCACATTGTGATTTTCCACTGGGTTTGACAGTTCTGTTCTGTTTTGTGTTTGCCTCATCTCATGGCTTTTCTCTATAAAACACCTTTGAAGGGCTGGAGATTTACCTCAGTGGTTCTGGCACCTGCCTAGCAAGCACAAGGTCCCTGGTTCAATCCTTGGTAACCACATACAACACTACTGGGCGTGGTGGCTCATGCCTGTAATCCCAGTACTTGGGAGGCAGAGGCAGGAGGATTGCTGAGTTCCAGGCTTGCCTGGGCTACAATAGTGAGCTGAGGGCCAGCCTGAACTACAAAGCAAGACCTTGTCTCAAAAAAAAAAAAATCACCTTTTAAAAGCCATGTGTATCAGCAAACCACTTTCTAGTCTCCCTTTTGTCTCTCTTAAACAGAAACTATCTTTCCCTCAACATATTATTTCTGTTTTTAACCTCCATTGTTCCTAGAATTCATTCTTCACTTTTAGAGAACATGAATTTTCGTTTCAGATATCTAATACGTTAGAGTTATAATATTTTCTTTGTTTGGATTATTTTTGTTTATTTAGATTACTTGCTGCCCCATGTCAAACTTGATGCACACCTTTAAAATAAGTATACAGCCGGGCGTGGTGGCTCACGCCTGTAATCCCAGCACTCGGGAGGCAGAGGCAGGAGGATTGCTGAGTTCGAGGCTTGTCTGGGCTACATAGTGAGCTCAGGGCCAGCCTGAACTACAAAGTGAGACCCTGTCTCAAAAAAAAAAATAAATAAATAAAATAAAATATGTATACAGATTTGCTGACTCCCATCATGGGAAAAGAAGTTTCAGGATGCATCAGGAAAAGAACCACACAAAGGATTTATTAGAGGGAGATACAGGACCCACTCAAAGAGCAGAGCGCAGGTCTTCAAATAAATGAGGCACGATGGTTGGGATCGGGGGTCCTTTTATGTGTTTGGGAGGTGGAAGTCTGTGGAATCCCAATCTTAGTCTCAGTAGATGGGAAAAGATGGCCCACCTCTACGGAGACAATGGTTTATCCCTATGGAAAGTCCCAAGAGTGGTCGCTTCATGGGTGAAAGAAGATCATCTGTAAGCAATGAACAGACTTGAAAGTGAGTTGCCCTGGTTTCCTGTTTGGGGAGAAGGAAATAAGGCAATAAACCAGACTTGTGCTCTGAAGCTGCAGTTTTTCTTTAAAGTACAGTTTTTTAAAGCTCTATTTCCTTACCTCCTTTCCACCTAGCTTTATTTGTTGTATCCTGTCTCCTGGAGGTCTGGTCCTTTCACAGAGCTGGGAAGGGAATGCTCAGAGTGTTACCTGGGAGCCCACACTTCAGATTGACCAGGAATAACCTCAGGTCATCTTTTCTGGGATTACCAAATTCAGCTGACAGGCCACTGCCCAGTCCTGCAAATGACTTAATAAGATTAGCTATTCGCACAGAAGGATGAATAAGTCTCTTCCAAAGGGCATGAGGATTACTCCTCAGAGACCAGAGCAGGTTGATAGCACTGCACTTGGAAACAGTTTTGGCACATGTGCCTCGTGTAACAGGGACCGGAGGCTGGGCCTGCAGATGCCCGGTGAGTAAGTAAAAGCAGGATGAGGCTTAGCATCTCTGTTTCAAATTTTTTTGTCCCCTTTTTGCTTCAAACCCTTGGGTCAGATTCAGCCCTGCTCTTGTGAGTGTCTGTATGGCAAGGTTAAGGTGCTCTGATTTCTCCTGTCTCTCCCATCCTGAGATAGGGGCTTACAGGGTGCCAAAAGCCGGCTGGGGACGTGGGTATGACCTGTTAATCACGAGATCCCAGAAGCATCAGCAGAAAAGTTCCCAAAGCCCCAGAGCTGAAGTGCTCAGGGCTTTCCTTGAGCTGTGGGCACTGTGCAAGGACAGGTGCGTGGAAAGGGACCGCAGAGGGGCTTCTCCTCATCATGGCCTGCTCTCTCTCTCTGGGGTGGCCTTCTATTGCTTTTTTCCTTTAATGGGCCTAAGCTCACTCTGCAGAGCCAGTTTTTCCTTCATTCTTCACTTTTACTTTCTTGAATAAACATGGCCACTGCTTTTTGCTCATTTTGTTCAATTCCTCGCTCAGGAGGAGAACTTGGAAATTAACTCCAGGGAGAAAGGTGAAAACCTGGTAGCGTTTAATTGATGAACCACTTCTGAAAGGTGCTACCTCATAACCATCTCCCTTCAAGACTGAACACAGGCAGATGAAAGCACATCAAATAATTTTCAGGATCTGCAGAGGCCTCCACCTGCCAGCTTTTATAATGTCCAGATCCAGGCCCTTGGAGTGCTGTCTACAAGTCCCCAGTCACTGTCCTGAACCTGTCAAGGAGCACAGAGCCTCCAGACCACCCTATGGCGAGATCACCTCCCTGAGGTGGAGCAGTTAGCTCCTGACAGGGAGCAGAAGCTGCCTCCCCATGCCCCAGTAAGAACAGTTATCTATCACATGGGAATTGAATTTGCCTTTAAAACATCAAGATTCCTTCAGAAGTACAAAACCAAAACTGAAAGAATGAATGGAGAGCCCAGTCCCAGCCAACACACTGTCCCATAAAACCCGTCCCTTTTCTTTGTTAATTGACCACTCTGATCTTCTTCATCAGACTGTGTCTCCTTCCCCTTCCCAAGCTGAAGCCTTTTCCCTTATTTTCCTTCTCTCTCTTTTCTTTGTTAAGGGGACCAGCTTGATCTTTGTCAAGGCTGTGTCCCCTTTATCTTTCAGATCCTCAGGGCTAACAACTCTTACCACTTTCTCTTACTTTCCAATTAATGTTTTCACCTGTAAATCCATGCTGATTGCCTTGGTTTTCATTTCTGTTACCAGTGAAGCAAGGATCCATTCCTGGTATGACACATGGGGACAGGAGAGAGGGTCTGGGGTCCACATGGAGAACACAGAGGATTCTTTTAGAAAAATCAAGAAGAGCTCACATTCTATTTGGCTTAATAAAGTCAGAACACTCCCTAGATTGCACAGATCCTGGGCAGCTTTTTAGTGCTGCTTCCATAATAAGGGGAGAAGGAAATGTAAACCTTTCATCTAAAATCAGAGATGTGAGGAACACCCCATGGAACGGGTCTCTGTTCTTACTGAGGCTCTGGTTTCCCTACACTGCCTCCTGCAGAAGGCTACTGAAGCAAGATCACCAATGGAGCTTTTTTCCTTCAGTCCTGAGACAAACTCCCCATTCAGAACTGCAGGCCACACCCTGCCCACAGACTGCCTCAGACTGGATACTCCTGGCTATTTACTGAATCCCAGGAGGCAGTCACTGCAACCTCACCTACCCTGCTGTTTCACAGGAGCTTGTAAGGGTCACTGTCACTCACTCACTCTCTGGAACAGTGATGACAAGGAGCTGATAGGCTCAGCAGTTTCATGTGCAAGTGACACGGCCTTTCTGAGTACCCTTTTGGGCAGCATGTCGGGACCATGTAAAAGTACCACTCAGCCGGGTATGTTGGCTCACACCTGTCATCCCAGCACTCAGGAGGCAGAGGCAGGAGGATTGATGAGTTTGAGGCTTGCCTGAGCTCCATAGAGAGCTCAAGGTCAGCTTGAACTACAAAGTGAGACCCTGTCTCAAAAAAAAAAAAAAGTACAGCTCAGATGGGCCAGAGTTCAAATTTTATACTGCTGTGTATTTTAATCAAATGACCCTGGCTGCGTATATGTATATGTATGTATGTATACACACAGATTTATTTTTATATTTAATCCATTAGACATTTTTTCCACTTAAAACTCATTTCCCCTGATAAGAAAAGCCAGTAATCCCAAAGTTGTTTCTTGGCTAAACTGTATTTTCCACACTTGTCTGAACTGTTAAGTTCCCACTGAAACTCTACTTGTATCTAGACTCTTCTATTCCCTGATGGATCTGGCACTTTTGTCCTAGCACAATGCCCTGCCAACTCCTGCCAGCATCTGAGACACCAGATTGAGTGAGTGTGGCTGGACACCCAAGGCATCAAGCTGTAAGATCCCAACTCGGTGAAATTCTATTTTTTTCCCCCTTCATGCAAAAGACATTTACTTAGTCCATCTCTGAGGGTTGCAAAACTCTAACAATTTCAGTACTGCTGAAAAATCCAGGTCTAAAGTCTCCTCTGAGATTTAAGGCAAACTCTGAGCTGCAATTCCTTTCCTTTTTAGAAAGTTAAACACTTCCAACATTCAGTGATACAAGATAGACATTAACATTCCTAAAGGTAAAAGGAGAGAGACAAAGGAATGGGACCCAAGCAAGACCAAAATCCATCAGGGCAAATATAAAATCCCACAGTTCCACTTCCAGTGTTCAAAATAATCTGTCAAATTGTGATCACCAAAGGAGTTGGGTGGCTCCATCCCTACAGCACCTACAGTGGCTGTAGCTCCCATGGCTTCTCCCTAGGGCCAGTTCTGTTCCCTCTTTGCAGGTTTCCTTAGATGACCCATGCTCCTGGCTTCTCCGAACTTCTGGCCCCTTCACTACACTGCTGACTTCACACTCACAGCTTCACACACTGCCCTCTACGGCCTTCCTCTGAAGTCTGGGTGGAAGCTTTCCTGACCCCACAACTCTTGCATTCTGTGTGTGCCTAAAACCAGCACCACGTAGATGATGCCATGGTCTGCTGCCAGGGGAGCAGGAGTAGGCAGTGTAGACGTCGAGTGCCTGGATCTCTGAGCACTCTAAACCCAATCCTGTGGAACAAATGTTGTAGGCCGCCACCATGTTAAAAATAACTTCTCTAGATGGCTACCATTTTGGAATAACTTCCCTAGGCTTTTGCCATTTTTGAACAACTTCTCTAGGTGTCCACCATTTTGGGAAAACTTCCTCAGGCTCCCCTTATTTTTGAAAAACTTTCCCAAGCCACCATTCAGGAACAACTTCCTAAGGCCTCCATCATTTTGGAAAAACTTCCAGAAAAACTTCCATTCTGGAACATGGTGCTCTGGAGCTTCCTTCTCAAAGCAATTTTGAGGCTTCAAAGGGTAGAGTTCTGCTGCTTCCTGTGATGCCCTCAGACCCCCTTTTCTATTGTTTTGTTCCTTCTCAGCAATCAAGATCTCCTCTGCTTTCTCCTTTCCTTTCTGGCCAAACTCAAAACATTAGATCTCCACATAGATCTGGCCAAAAGCTCCTAACAGTAGCCATGCTACTGCCTCAGTATTAAACAGCTTTAAAATTTCTTCTGTAAGATGAATTAGTCCACTGCCTCTAATCTCAGTCTCAGAAAAAGTCTCTGGACACAAACAAAATGCAGACAAACCTTCTGCCTAAAACCATAACACTCGTCATCTGGAGTCCAACAGCCAATGCAGCCCTTGTTCCCAGGAGAAACTATCTTAGCGTGATATTTTACAAGCTTTCTAGTCTTTGGAGCTCTGACCAGAGTCTCCCATACAGAAAAGCCTAAGACATTCCAGCTATACTTCTTCAGCTGGCAGCTTTGAGTCTTTTGGCCAAGTCTCTGAACATGAACAAAATGCAGACAAACTTTCTGTCAAACCATAACACACATCTGGAGTGCAGCAGCCCATGCTTCCCAACAGCAATCTCCAGAGCCTGGTCTTTCCCCATCTTCTGGGCTTCTGAGCTCTGCAAGAATCTCCCATACAAATCCATCTAAGGTATCCAGCACTGCTGTGTACCCAACATTTCCGAAACTTTCTCACCTCAGTGAGATTCTAACCAGGTGCCTCCACTCTACAGATAGGAAGCAGATCAGTGCTTGCCTGGGTCAGGACAGGTGCTCGGAGGGTGGGAGATGTGCAGAGAGACTAAGTGTGTGACGGCAGGAACAGTGTGCTCGGAGGCGGAGATGTAACCAAGGGTTACCACACAGGCTGACCCAGAGGAGTTTGTGACTCCAGATTCTCACTGAGTTAGTTAACTTGTTAGTTTTCTGACCTGTCAAATTAGGGAAGTAAAGTATTTATAAAAATAAAAACCCAACAATGAATAGAGAATTTTATGTTAGATGTTGGGCATTTATTTTTATGTGTATCGTAAAATATATAAAGAACACTGACCCACTGTTTCAAATATACTACTGCTTACAGAACTTTTTTTAATTTTTAAAATTATTAGTACATTTAATTTTTTAAACCATTATTAGCACATACTGTTTACATTTCTTGTGTGGAGGTGGTACATATATGTAGCACATGTCAGTTCCTTTCTTCATACTCTTTCCCTCCCTCCTTTTCTTTCCCCTTCTATCTCTTGATCTCCTTCCATTACAGAAAGATCTAACTCCCTAGTTCCTATTATCTGTCTTTTACTTTGCTCTTTATTTATAATTTGGATTTTTCATATATGGGAGACCTTGTGATATTTAGTTTGTGAGTCTGATTTATTTCACTTAACATCACAGTCTCAAGGTGCATCCACTTTCCTACTAATGACTCAAGTTTATCCTTTGTGGCAGAGTAGTGCTCCATTGGGTGTAAACATTGCTTTCTTTATCTATTCAGCTGCTAATGGACATACAGGCTGCTTCCAATTTTTTTTTTTGACATTCAAAATACTACATTTTACTGACAGTAAAGGGCTTAAATTCCACAGAACAGAAAAATATATATATATATAAAGTGAGACAATGGAATATCAAATATTTAAATATGCAGCAAATGGATTAATACTCTTCACATTCTTCTTCTCCATCAGTACTATCAGCTCCAGTCTCTTTATAATCCTTCTCTTAGCCACCCATGTCCTCTCGGGCCTCAGAAAACTCCTCTTCCTCCATCCCTTCACTCATGTACCAGTGAACAAAGGCACATTTGGCATACATCAGGTCAAACTTGTGGTTCAGGCGAGCCCATATCTCAGCGATAGCTGTCTTGTTGCTCAGCAGACACAGCCCACTGCACCCAGGCACTGCAGTGGGAGGCTGGTAATTAATGCCCACCTTGAAACCAATGGGACACCAGTCTACAAAGTGGATACTGCACTTGGATTTGATGGTGGCAATGGTAGCATTGACATCTTTGGGAATCACGTCACCACAGTACAGCAGGTAGCAGGCCATGTATTTGCCATGGTGAGGACCACATTTTACCATCTGGTTGGATGGCTCAAAGCAGGCAATTGGTGAGCTCTGCTACAGAAAGCTGCCCATGGTAGGCTTTCTCAACAGAGATGACAGGGGTGTCTGTGGTCAGAGAGAAGTGGATGCGGGGATAGGAAACCAGGTTGGCCTGGAATTCTGTCAGATCAACATTCAGGGCTCCATCATATCTGAGGGAAGTGGTGATGGAAGACACCATCTGGCTCATAAGGCGGTTCAGGTTAGTGTAGGTTGGGTGCCCAATATTGAGATTTCTATGACAGATGTCATAGATGGCCTCGTTGTGCACCATGAAGGCACAATCAGAGTGCTCCAACGTAGCATGGGTGGTGAGGATGAAATTGCAGGGCTCAATTACAGCTGTGGAAACCTGGGGTGCGGGGTAAATGGAGAATTCCAGTTTGGACTTCTTGCCATGGTCAACGGAGAGATGTTCCAGCAGCAGGGAGGTGAACCCAGAGCCAGTTCCCCCACCAAAGCTGTGGAAAACCTAGAAGCCTTGTAGACCAGAACACTGATCAGCCAGTTTCTAAATTAAACATGAATGTACATGTATCACTGTAATAAGATTTCTTTAATTCTTTCAGAAAGATACTTAGAAGGGGAATAGCTGGTCAAATGAAATTTTTAGTTTTGGTGTTTCAAGGACTCTGCTTTCCATAATGATTGTACTAATTTACCTTAAAGAAAAAAATTAAAGTGAGGAAATTCAAAGAAAAATAATAAACTAGTGATGGCACATATAGGTGATAGTTTAGATGTTTAGAAAACTACCAACACAATACTCAATGGGACATGAGTGGTTATCACGGGGGGGAGGGTCATGGCTCTTGAGTGCTCAGCTCACTAGGCAGGATCATCCTCCACAGTGTAGGCCACTGAATGTCCCCAGTCCCTGCCATCATGCAGCAGTACTGCCACCCCTCCTACCTACAAGTTAATGGTGAAAAAAAAAAAAAAAAGGACACCTGGAAACATTTCTAAATGCTTCCAGAATTTAGTACCACTCCAAGTATTGCAAAACCAAAGTCAAAGACTTGCTGAATGCACCCCTGGAAAAACAAACACATGGGCTATTTTCTAATATTTCTTGAAGCAGAATGACAGGAAGTGGCTGAGTTGAGGAGACAGCAAAGCCTACATATGAGAAGACAGTAAAGACATACAGTGTGCTAGCAAGAGCAGGGACAGAAGGAAAGGCCTGGGGCAGCAGACAGTTTTCTTGGCTTGGGCTGCTTCAATGAGACAAACCAGTTCCTTCCTGCTTGTCTTACAGGTGCCACCTGGCATCTGACATTGTCTACAGAGAGTTTCCATTGGCTGCTGAAGAACAAGCAATACAATTTATTCTTTGTCCTGTGTTCAGTGTGACACCAGCCAGAGAGAAATTCTGCAAGGATACAGGGTCAAATAATGAAAAACATGACAGATTTGTCAATTGTTAAGTAAGCAAACAAGGGAAGTTCCAGAAAACCCTGGGTCTCTTTCCAAGTGCCCTTTAATGTCATGTGTTATTCACGGTGAGGATGAATTGTTAGATGAGAATATATTAACGTTATTTGCATATCAACCAAGACACTATTCATGACCTTTAAAGTCTTGGTTATTTTTGATTCTTGTGAGCCACTAGTTTTCGTATTCCAAGGTCAAGTGTCATCTATATCAATGTGTCTGTAGAACAAATCTTTCTAAAGATATTCATAAGTGGTGTCATGGATAAAAGGTTCCAGTGTCAAATAAATTTAAGAAATACTGCATATTTCTATATTTGAGATTCTTAGTGCATACTGGTATCTTAAAGCTCTGAGAAGATTTCTTCTGTTTTCCAGGTAATCTAAAAGTAAAATCTTAGTTTAAAAAATCAATTTGCCTGGTATTGTGACTCATGTTTGTGAATCCCAGAACTCTGGAAGGCTGAAGTGTCAGGAACGCCAGTTCAACCCCAGCCTGGGCAACTTAGTGAGGACCTGCCTTAAGATAAAAAATTTAAATAATGGCTGAGGTTGTAGTTCACTGAGAAGGCACTGGTTCAGTTCACTGCCCCACACACAAATTAACTGACTTATCACACCTTACTTAATTTTGGGTGGAAGTGAATTTCTCACAACAGTCCTTACCATACATCTTCCCTATCTTCACCTCAGGCCTTCTCTCACCCTTCCTCTTTCTCCACTAATACTTTTGTAGCCTTTCTATCTACTCTACACTCGACTTGTGCAAACCCCTGCTCAAGATGCATCTCCTCAACCACTGTCCCCTACAGCAAACTTGCTCTTTAATATGAATTACCTCAAAACTGTACCTGTACAAAGTAGTGTCACCATCATTATTACTTCAAGATTACTTTGTAATTAACCTCTAAGTGTGTAACATATGCAGTTTGTAAATAACTTTGTTTCTTTTCAACTTCTCATGGCAGGTGGTTACTGTTCTACTGATCATAAAGTTCTTGCAGGAAAACACTCCATCATACATTTCCTGGTGGATGATCCAAAGGCTAGCTTTATTACCTTGTAAGACCTCTGAGACACCATGTTCCATGAACTAAGAACCATTAGGGGTGGAACATTTACATCCACATTTTCTGTGTTTAATTATTTTGGTGCTTCTCAAACTGAACCATCCAACATAAGAGATTCTGCCTATAACTGTATAATATTGGAGGTATGCAGAGTCAAAGCTAAGACTGTTAACATTTTTCATATATATATTGTCAGTCCCCCACCCTAGGCTGAGGATCCAACCCACAGCCTCTCGCATGTGAAACACATACTCTATCACTGAAGTCAGTTAGTTTGTTTGCCTGCTAAGCTTTCTTTCTATCACTGAAATACACTACCAGTCCCTGAATTTGTTTTGATATATATTCCCTGCCCCTTTTCACCAAAATTAAATACACAAAAAATTCTGCCTTTCTTGTGGTCTCTGTCCTGTCAGTAATATTCCATTATTTCATTTGTTTAAAACAAAATCTTAGTGCTTCAAAACTGAATTTTCTTTTTGAACATCACATGCAAGTGCAAAGCCTGGAGCATTTCTTCAGAAGGAGCTCAGAGGCCTGTGGGGAGCACTTAGAAGAGCCTATAGAAAGCTGGGCTGTCATAGTCAACTTGGCCTAACTATACAAAAGGAACTTAGGCACAGGGTCTGAGTTACCGTCCTCACCTGACTACCAATGGGCCATCTCTCCACCAAGGTGACACGTAGGAAAATTTAAGGTGTTCAGGGCCAGGGATTTAGCTCAGTGGTTCCGGTATCTGCCTGGCAAGTGCAAGGTCCTGAGTTTGATTTTTGGTAATCACATACCACAATGTTGGGTATGGCACGTCATGCTGTAATCCCAGCACTCACGAGGCAGAGGCAGAAGGATTGCTGTGAGTTCGAGGCTTGCCTGGGCTACATACCGAGTTCAGGGGCAGCCTGAACTCCAAAGCGAGATAGAGGCTATTTGGCAGTTTCTGACTTGTAAAAACTCTTCTTAGAAGTCAGTTGGTGGTTTCTGGTTTCTGACTGGTTATGGTTATGTTCTAAATTCACACTGAGTGGGGACTGTTTGCTTATGGAGGAACTTTAGGTACTAGAGTGGTCTCAGCCCCAGGGCCCTTTACCCTTTACTCTGCAAAAAACATTCTCTTGAGCTCAACCCATCTCCCCCCTCCCAGGTTGTCACTAGAGCCGCCTTCTTATGGAGGAGCTCCTTTTCACTCCCAGTTCTCAGGCTACACTCCATTTCTCAACAGCTGTGAGCTCTGCAGTGGGTGAGAGGGCTTTTGGGTCTGTTGCATTGAGGGACATGCTCTGACCACCTATACTTATACCTATAGCACAGTAGGTGCTCAAGAGGTACAGGCAGAATGGCCCTCCATAAGTTAGAAAAAAAGGTTCCATGCCAGGCCCAGTTGAATATTGTCCCATGATTTTCTGGGTCAAAGGAAAGGTCAAATTAACTTTGTTTCCTTTCCTACTGTTCAGTGTTGGTCATGTGCAAGCCATTTCCTTTTCTTGACTGAATCAATATACTGAAAATGGCCATACTTCCAAAAGTACTGTATAGACTTAATGCAATCCTGATTGAAATTCCAGCAGTATATTTCACAGAACTAGAGAAAATAATCCAAAAACTCATTTGGAACCAGAAGAGACCTAGAATAGCAAAAGCAATTCTTGGCAACAAAGATAAGGCAGGGGATGTCACAATCCCCAACTTGAAATTATACTACAAAGCTACTGTGATAAAAACAGCATGGTATAGCTGGGTGTGGTGGCTCACACCTGTAATCCCAGCACTCTGGAGGCAGAGACAGGAGGATTGCTGAGTTTGAGGCTTGCCTGGGACTACATAGTGAGCTCAGAGCCAGCCTGAACTACAAAGTGAGACTCTGTCTCAAAAAGAAAAAAAAAAAAAAACAGCATGGTACCAGCAATGAAACAATGGAATAGATTCAAAGACACAGAAATAACTGCAGATATACTATGCCACTTCAACAAAGGAGCCAAACATCTTCACTGGAGGAAAGATAACCTTTTTAGTAAATGGTGCTGGAAAAATTGCCAAAGATTAAAATTAAATCTCTCACCATGCACTAAACAAAGATCAAAATGGATTAAAGATCTAAATATTAAAATAGAAGCACTAAGCATACTGGATGAAAGGCTAGGTAGAATTCTTGAAGATAGCATAGGGAAAGGTTTCATGAGCAAAGCCTCAATTGCACACAAATTAGTACGAAGAATCAACAACTGAGATTTATTCCTATCACAAAGCTTCTGCACAGCAAGAGAAATCACCAACACAGTGAAAAGAAAAACCACGACATGGGAAAAAATGTTTACCCATTATTTCTTAGACAGAAGCCTACTATGTAGAATATATAAAGAATTTTTAAAAATCAGGCCCCCACCCCAAAATCTAAAGATACAATCCAAAACTGGGCTTCTAAAATGAACAGACATTTTTCAAATGAAGAAATAGAATCAGCAAATAAACATGAAAAAATGTGGTAGGGAAAGGGGAATAAATGAGAATTAAGTCATGTCATATACTGGTACAAATTCTCAATTGAGTGTGATCATGATGTTTATATAAAATGTACCTATATCACAATAATTTTTTTTCTGAGACAGGGTCTTGCTTTATAGTTCAAGCTGGCCCTCAGCTCACTATGTAGGCTAGGCAATCCTGGAATTCACAGTAATCCTCCTGCCTCTGCCTCCCCAGTGCTGGGATTACAGGCATGAGCCACCAGGCTTGGCACTGTGGTGGCTGATTGCTAGTGGTACTGATTGCTGGTGGGCCTGAGTCACCACACCAGACATTGTTGTATGTGATTACCGGGGATCAAACTCAGGACCTTGCACTTACAAGGCAGATGCCTGAACCACTGAGCTAAATTCCTATCCTACAATAAATTTTTTTTTAAAAAACATGAGAAAATGTTCAACATCACTGTTCATTTCAGAGATGCAAATGAAAATAATGCTGAGATTCCATCTCAGTCCAGAAAGAACAGCTGTTATGAAGAAATCAACTAATAACAAATGCTGACTGGTAGGATTGTTGGTAAAAAGAAACCCTTCTTCACTGTTGAGGAGAATGTAAACTGGTGGAACCACTGTGGAAATCAGTATGGAGATTCCTCAAAAAAAAAAAAAAATAGAAGTCCCATTTGACCTTACTATTAACCTGCTGGGTATATTCCTGCAAGAATCAAAAGCATCATACCACAGCAATATATGTGTACCCATGTTTATAATAGCTCAGGTTGTAATAGCCAAATCACGGAAATAATCCAGATGCCCATCAACAGATTACTGGATAAAGAGGTGATTTTTAAAAAATAAAATGGATTATTACTCATCCATAAAGAATGACAAACTTGAGACATCTATAGCTAAATGACTTGAGGCCATATTCTTAAGTAAAATAGGATACATGTGTGTAAATACCAAATAATTTCTCTGATCTGAAAAACAAAGTGTAAGTGAGAACCATGGATAATTGGTGTTGTGAACTAGGAAGAAAACATTTAAAGAATAAGGGGAACTAGGGAGGGTAGGTAGAGGAAAGAAAATGGAGAGAGGTGCTAGGGCTGACAGATATATCTTGATATTGCTTACAATGTATATTAAGGTAAGAAATGAGGTAAAATATATTCTGAGCAACTGCTGGTATGGGTATACATTTGTAAGGAGATGCTATTGCTTTTAGTGTTTAATATATTAATAAAAAATAAAAAAGAACTCAAGTGTCTGTTATATAACAGCCATTGAGATGTCAAAATTCTGATTTTATCTCATACTCAAAACTTTAAAAAATCATTTGTTTTTCTTTAGATTTGTTCTGGGTTATTATATTACTCTGTATTGCATTACTATAATGAAATAACTGAGGCAGACTACAATTTTTAACAAGTTTATTTACTCACAGGTCTAGAGACTAACAGCCCACCACTGGAGAACCCCACCAATCTGGTCTCTAGTGAAGACCCAGGGACAAACAGAATAAAATGGCAGGGAGAGATCATATTGCCAGACAGGAAACCAGAGGTGACTCAGGAGTTGAACTTGCTCTTGTAACGATTCACTCTTTAAAGAACTGACAGGGTTCCATAAGAACATCGGCAGTCCTTCTGAAGGCAATGTTCTCAAAGACTTGTGCTTCTCCCAGTACTCTCCATCTCTCAATGGACGCCCACCTCAGTCATCACCATGTTCAGGACCAACCTTAGGGAACAAATCACATCCATAGCCATTTCTAAAAGCTGGAAAAGATAGAACCTTGACGATATTGTATTTTTCCTGAGCCCTCTGGTACTTGAGCAGTTATGATTAAGGGATACAGTTTAAGTGATGGTTATGCTAACTGCTGTGAGTTGATCACTACACAAATCAAGACACACATTGTAACTCATGAATATACACAAATATTATGTCTCAATAAGTTTTAAATCCTCTACCACCCTTCTGTGTTTAAAAACAAAACAAAAACTGCTAACGACCCAGTCCTCAAACACTCTAAAACCTACCTCCATTCTTCCTAATGATCCCATAAGACTTGCCAAGGACTCTTTTGTTACTCAGCTCTGTAAAAGCTCCATAAGATGTCTTCTAGTGCAACAACTTGAATAAGATCCTATCCTGAGTGATCCAGTGATCTTTGTCTTTCAGAGTCCAGTGCCAAGACGCAGGTAGGACCAGACCTCACGATCAGACCCTCAGTTTTTCCACCCAGGTGATCAGGCCTCAGGAGGTACACGGTCATCTCTGGATCGTTCAGTGACAATGATATTCTTTGGGAAGACTGGCAACATTAACTTTTTTAAAAGCCTCTGCTCTGGAAAAGTAGGGCTACCTAGAAAATGCTTTGACCTTTTTGGTTGGGGAACTACCTCACTGCAAACGACCACCCAGCCCTTGCATATTCTGAAGTAAGACCCACCTCCATCCTTCCTTGTGTATCTCAGAAGATTCCCAGGTGATTTTCTTGCTTCTCTGCATCTATGAAGCCTAGTCCTCTTTCCTTTTCTTTGGCACATTCTTCATTAAAGAATATTCTTTTACTACAACAACCTGAATAAAATCACATCCTGACTGACGGATATATTTTGTCTTTTGTAAAGAGGAACTTGGGTTTGGAGGGTTATTTATAGCCTCAAAGATAGTGTCCACTGGAAAAGCAGCAGCTGACATTGAGTGACAAAAAAAACTCCTAACAATAGACCACAGACAACCAATGGGTCTACTCCCTCAGCAGAAAGCCAGCATGGAGCTCAGCTTCACAGCAGGGAATAATTATTACTTCCACAGAAATTTGATTCAAGCAGATGGCTGGACAAAAAGATACTGTTGGAAATAATTTCCCAGTATATAAAGTAAATGTGGCTCTATATAATTTCCCCCTGAAATCAACTACCCCAATGTGCCAGGCACAAGACTCATTCCTTCCTGTTAAGGGCTCTGGTTTTATGGGAAAGGAGTAGAGGCAGGAAGTCCTGAGAAGTTAGAAGCTGTTATTCACTGCAGGTCTATAAGCTCTTACCTTTCCAAGAGATTGGTCCAGGAGAGGCAGCAGCCCACCTTGTCACTGAGGAAAAGGTTTGTGGTCAGCTGATAAAGACCAGGATTTAGACAAATGGTTCTTTCTTCTAAAACCCCAATCAGCCCTTCAAACTGGGTGTAATCCAAGAGACACTTAGCTCCATTCCATGGGATACAAAGTCTCCAAATACTACACAAAACCAAAAAATGGCCAGTCAGGTCTAGATGGCAAAGTTTGATGCTACAGGCCCATTGCTAACTTGCAGATTTGGGATTCCTGAATTTAATTCAGGGATTCAGATGTACTGGAACCCTCTCAAGATTATACGCTAAATGTGGGTGAACATATGTATTTTTCTAAAGAAAGTTTACTCAGCTCTCTAACATTCTTAAAGGGGAAAAATTTATTCCCCTAAATGGATAAGAACCATTAAGTATTCTGAATCTTCAAAGAAATATGCCATAGAAAGACAGACACCACCACCCCCTCCAATCTCTGGCCAGGAGCAGGCTCACACCCTCATGTGGCTGAGCTTACTGACTTTGCCTGAAGGCCTAGCAAGGTGCTCAGCCTGGCCCTGGGATCCACAAAGGGCTAAGTCATGCTGAAGACCTTGGCAAGGTCCACACACATCAATTTGTCTCCTAGAAGCTGACAAGCAGAGGGTTATGTTCCACCAAGAGAAAGACCAGGACAGACAATGCTCATTTAATGACTGAGTTACATTCCATTTCTGTTAAATGAGGAATTGTACATAGTATGTACATTACCATATTCAGAACAAAGAAAGGGTCAAAGGAAACTCCAACTTGATAACTTTGCTTTTATTTTCATAACTCTTACATGCAGTGCTGTATAGTATAACAGAACATAAAACTATAGTACTGTACAATACAGTACAATCAGCAAAAAATTACCATACTGTATAAGCAAAGTGAACTGTACAGAAGACACTGAGGTGCTATAAACAAGATGTACAGAATGTACCCAAAAAAGATGGGTCATAAGCATAAACAGCAGGTCATTAAGTCTGAACCACCATTAAACAGGTAGATCGTTAAACAAGGAATGTCTGTAATTATTTGATTACATCCAACTCATTTTATATTTTCCACAAATACTCTCCATTAAGAATGTAATTCAACCACAACATCACTGACTAGAGATAAGATATGAAGATGAAATGGAGGCATTGGAGTATTACCAGTCTTAACTACTCAAACCTGGATTTCATAGCCTGGGCTTTGAATTAACAGGAGGTATCAGAATTACTGCCATACATTTTGCTCATGTTAAACAAAGCAAAGACAAACTTAATTGACTGACTGAATTGTGTCACTGTGGAACTTTTATTTTCCTATAAGAGCAAGTGCCAGCAAGATAGCTGTTTATAGTTCTAAGAAATAAGCAGTAAGTTTTTTTGTTTTTGTTTTTGTTTTTGAGACAGGGTCTCGCTTTGTAGTTCAGGCTGGCTCTGAGCTCACTATGTAGCCCAGGCAAGCCTGGAACTCAGCAATCCTCCTGTCTCTGCCTCCCAAGTGCTGGGATGACAGGCATGAGCCACCATGCCCAGCACTGTGGTATGTGGTATTGATTGCTGGTGGGTGTGAGTCTCCATGCCCAGCATTGTATGTGGTTTCTGGGGATCGAACTCAGGACCTTGCGCTTGCGAGGCAGGCACCGGAACCACTGAGTTAACCCTCTGGCCCAAGCAGTAAGTTATTATATTAAAAATATTCTCTGTAGGCCAGCATCATCTAATTTGTATTTGTGGCTTAGAAGAAGGGCCAGGATGGCATAGAAAGTGACTCCCAAAGATGCCTGATGCCTTGGAACAGAAGTCTGATTCTGACTGCAGAACTAAACAAACTAGCATCTTCTCAGCCATCACTGTGTTGAGCTTAAGCCCGGGTAATGCAGGTCCTAGTCCAGTTGTGCACTGCTTTGAGACACTCTTCGGAAGGCCTATTCACCCTGCAATCCCATGGCAAGGAGTGCCATCTGTCAAACTAAATATAGCACAAATGAAATGCAATTCTGCTGCCCACTAATGCGCTCTAAGGGGACCAGCACACCAATGAGGACAGAGACAACACAAGTAGAATTGCAACATCACCTCTTCCCTTCTCTGCACTGGCCGGAGACACAGCTCCCAGCTGCTACAGCTGCCTCCCTGGCGGGCTGGGATCCTGCAGGGCAGGGACTGCATCTTACTTATCTTTGGAGCTCCAGTGACTTGCACAGTGTTTTGTAATCAGTGAGAATTTGTGCTGTGTCGGTAAAGATTCATTTAATGAGAGCCAAGTGCTACATCAAACTCTCAGCCTAATTCAGAGCACAGTTGGACGGCTGCTTCAAGCTCATCATCCCTTATCTTGAGTCTTCACAAAACCCCTGGTCACTGTGCCCATTCTGCCATGCTACAAACAGGGCAGGGGAAGCCAATTCTACCCTCACCCTCCCCAGAGCCTGGGGAAGTGGAGGCTTCTAGAAGAACCAAATGCCCACAGCCAAACAACTGAATGCAACCACCTGACAGAACATTCTCTGTGGCGAGCGCTGTTTGAAGCACACGGCATTTCCTCTCCTGGAATCCTCTCTGGACTGGGCAAGCACAGTTTTGCACACAGTCTATGTGTGAGGAACTTGGCACAGAAATGTGAATAACTTGCCCACGTGATGGAGCCGCATCCCTCTCTAGGCCACCCAGCTCCTGAGAAGCCAGGCAGGGGGAACCGCAGAGCAATAGGCTCAGTACTGGGGCGTGGACTTGGTCATACCACGCTGTGGCTGGAGATCTCCATCAGTCCCACTGGCGACAGTGAGTGCCAGTGAGCAGGGGCTGTTTCTCCGCTGGTCATCTCTTCACACACCTTAGGCAGAGATTAGTAGCCTCTAAAAGCATTCCCTAGTCAGGCCTGGTGGTACACTTTTATAATCCCAGCACTCTGAAGGCTGAGCCAGGAAGATTGCTAAGAGAGCTAAAGGCCAGCGTGAGTTCAAGGCCAGCCCGAATTGAACTACATAGTGAGACCATGTTTCAAAAACAAAAACAAATAGAAATTCCATGAATTGAATGAGGGAAGGCTTCTCAGATTCCCAGAGATTGAGAAAGAGAGAAAAAGGAAGACTAGACTCTTCCTATTGCCTCAGGTGTGTGTGTGTAAGTGGCTTTTAAAACCAGATCCTCTAAAGGTACATGTGGTGGCTCACGCCTGTAATCCCAGCATTCAAGAGGCTGGGGCAGGAGGATCCCAGAGTTTGAGGCTAGCCTGGGCTACACTGCAAGTTCAAAGCCAGCCTGAAATGCATAAGGAGACCCTGCCTCAAAAATCCAAAAACCAAAAAACTAGATCCTCCAGTTTTGCTAGAGCAAAGGTAGTTTTAAAATGTCAAAGCAGTTTTCAAAAATATGTGTATCTTTGGGCCAGAGATTTAGCTCAGTGGTTCCGGCACCTGCCTCTCAAGCGCAAGGTCCTGAGTTCAATCCTCGTAACCACATACAACAATGCTGGGCGTGGTGACTCACGCCCACCAGCAATCAATACCACACATCACAGTGCTAGGTGTAGTGGCTCAGGCCTGTAATCTCAGCACTCGGGAGGCAGAGGGAGGAGGATTGCTGAGTTCGAGGCTTGCCTGGGCTCCATAGTGAACTCAGAGCCAGCCTGAACTACAAAGCAAGACCCTGTCTCAAAAAAAAAAAAAAAAAGAAAATGTGTATTTTTAAGCCTAGCAGCAATAGGCATTTCCCTGGACTCACCTCTCTGTAGAGCTTTTCCCCCGAGGCCACCTGCAGGTGCTGAGCAGGCGCTGCCATTGGGATGAGCAGATGGACTGGGACGTGCAGTCCCAGCTGGGGAGCTGGGGGCTTGTCAGGAACGACCTGCCCACCGTTGTGATGTAAGGAGCGAGCACATTTTTGGTTTTCAGCAGGACCCACAAATCTCAGTTTTCTGGCTGTGGCAGGGTGGACCCTTCCCTCTGCCATGGCTGCAACATCCCCTGCTGCCTGGTACGGGCCGAGGTACTGGCTTTGGCCCACGGAATATTAGCAAAAGGGATACAAAAGGAGGCCAGAAAAGTGCTTTGCAGTGGCCGAGTGGGGCTCCCTTCCTGGGCCTGTGTGACCCCCATACTATCGCCAGATGAGGATGGCTGTACAAATCTGACGGCAAGGTGAGACTGAGCTACCTTGTCGCCCCAGGCAGTCGCCTGTCCAGTCCAGACACACACGTGAGGCCGGCATGGTCCTCCAGCTCGGCCAGCCCAGATGCGCCAGCAAGGCCAGCACCGCTTGGCTGAGCTGCCCGGCTCAGCAGCCCAGGTCCCAGCACCATGAGCTGTTTTAATCCAGTACGTCTGTTGCTTGAAGCCAAGACATGCTGGGCCGGCTTGCCACATAACACGAGCTAATTGCTAACACAACTGAAGCATGTTTGGGCTTAGAACAGTGTTACGGGTTATTCCTAGGTGTCCCTCCACTGCCTCCTAGGCTCACTGGCTGGGCTTGGGGGCCAGTACTGTGGGCTTGCTGTTGGGAGGGGCTGCTGAGGAGATGCAAGTGGGGACCATGGCTCCGCCTCCTCGCTTCATTCTCTGCTTCCTGATGCTTCACCAGGAGCAGCTCCTTTCCCGGGCACCTGGGCTGTGCTGCTCCTTCTCTGGAGCCCATTGACATGGAGCCACAGGGAAACCTCCCCTTTTCAGTTGTGGGTGTTGGGCATCTCGTCTCAGCAGTGAGAAATTAAGACAGACAGGGATGCAAAGAAGTCCCTGGTATCACTGTGATTAATAATGAAAAACGGGCCGGAGGGTTAGCTCAGTGGTTCTGGCACCTGCCTCGCAAGCGCAAGGTCCTGAGTTCGATCCCCGGTAACCACATAGAATGCTGGGCGTGGAGACACGCCCACCAACAATCAACACCGCATACCACAAGGCCGGACTTGGTGGCTCACGCCTGTCATCCCAGCACTCGGGAGGCAGAGACAAGAGGATTGCTGAGTTCGCGGTGGCTTGCCTGGGCACCATAGTGAGCTCAGGGCCAGCCTGAACTACAAAGCGAGACCCTGTCTCAAAAAGAAAAAAAAAAATAATAATAATAATAATGAAAAACACTCAACAACATGAAGACCCATCTGTTAAAAAAGAGGTTCCTGAGTGGTTAACCGAAGCATCCACGCTGATAAGGATGCCACTGAGGACAGTTAAACTGCAGGCCTGTAGTCACATACACATCTACCGGTGCTTTTTAAGTATGCCACTGAAGTTTGACAAATAGGTAAAAATTGTTCTGGTCCCTCTAAACACATTAACTGGCAGAAATGGGAGGTTGGGCCACCTGGATCATACAAGAAGATTATCTTGCTGTAATTGAAGTGAGAAGCTCAGAACAGAGCCCAACACATGCTAAGCTTTTTGTTTTGAAGGCAGAAGTACCTCTGCTCAGAGAGTGACATGGTTCTAAAGGGAGTCATGCAAAAAGTGGTATATAATTTGATGGTAAAAGCTACTGTTAAACTTAATCACTGAGTGTCTTCTAATCTCTTCAAATGTGCTGCCAAAACCAATAGGTTTTGAAACTGTGCTTGAAACACAAAGCATGTTGGAAATCATTGGTAGAGAAAAATCTTTAATGGCACTGGAATATAGTTGTATGATAATAAAGGAAGCCAACTAGAAAACATGTAAAATAGAGTCCTATCCTTGTTACAAAACGAATATGCAGCTAGGTGTGGTACACTCTGGTAATCCTGTCACTATGGAGAATAAGGCAGGTGGGATAAGGCAACTTAGTGGGATCCTATCTCAGAATAAAATTTAAAAATGGGCTGAAGATAGAGCTCATGGTATAGTCTGGCATGCACATGGTCTTCAGTTCAATCTCCAGTAGAGAGAGACAGAGACAGAGACAGAGACAGAGACAGAGACAGAGACAGAGACATAGACATAGACATAGACATAGACATAGACATAGACATAGACATAGACATAGACATAGAAGGAGACAGACAGACAGACAGACAGAGGAAGGAGGAGAAGGAAAAGGAAGGAAGGAAGGAAGGAAGGAAGGAAGGAAGGAAGGAAGGAAGGAAGGAAGGAAGGAAGGAAGGAAGGAAGGAAGGAAGGAAGGAAAAGAAGGAAGGAAGGAAAAGAAGGAAGAAAGGAAGGAAGGAAGGAGGAAAACAAAACAAACTGGAGGAGGACAGCAAAGCCAATGGGTTTTAATGGTAGCTATTGCTGGAAGACAGAAATAAGATAATAGAGATAATTCTTACTTGTCTCCTACCATTTGCTATTCTTTTTTTTTTTTCAAACTAATGCAATAAACAGGTACTTTGGTTGTTGTTATGGTTTCCATCTGGATGTACCGAGAGCCTCAACCACTCCTAGGCAGGGCTTTCAGAAAGTGACTGTCTTTGGGCCCTTGCAGTCACCTGGCTGTTGGGAAGGGGTCTGGCCAGAGGGGCAGCCCTGGGTCAGGCCTGGAAAGGTCTGTCTCCCTCTCCTGCTCCTCCCTTCATGCTCTCTTTCCTGTTCACCTCACAGTCCCGCCTGGGAGCCAGCTGACTAGGAACTGACACATCGGGAACTGCTCCATAAAATTTGGAGGCAAAAACCATTTCACAGTTAAATTATGTTTAGGGCTGTCTGAGTTCTAGTCTTCTTGCCTGCAGGCTGACTATGGCCTTCAAAAACACAGCTCTGTTTTGCTGAACAAAACAGTGAAACCTCAGTGGTCTAGTGATGCTCAAAGGCGAGATTATATTAGCTGAAGACATCTTGGTTCTTTGAGTAGTAATACAAAAAGAGAAAAATTCTTTTTTTTTTTT
>PVIC010005106.1:0-59291 GCA_004025085.1 Thryonomys swinderianus
GTATCAGACCAGGCCCAGTCTCCCTGTCCACATCTCTTTCACAAAGGGACCTCTGCTTCCCACAGCAGGGTAGAACAGAGATTGGCCAACTGCCTTGGACTTCTTTATCTCTAGTATGTGTTTCTGTGAATTTAAACTTCCTCTGTTGAGTAAAAGCTTTAGAATTAATAAGATTCCTTTTGTGTTACATAATGTTCTTGCCATTTAAAAGATTAGCAGGCATCATTTCAGTGAGCCTTGGTGGATGGCATGCCTTGCTTAGCTTAATCTCCCTGGGGTACATGTTAAAACTCATAGACAGCGTCTGCAGCACACGTGGGAGCCTGAACACGAAAGGTCCCTGTACTCCACCCTGAGGGCAGAGGACTTCCCAAAAGAGCAGAAACAAGGTGAGTGGCTCTTTGCCACCAGTGCCCGATTCCCTGATGGGTAAGCCAGGAGCTGCGGGACAGGCTTTGGAATCTGTGGGAATCGGCCAGGAGGAGAAGACAGGTTTTCAAGAGTGGGGTCACCAGAAACATTAAAATACACCTTCACCAGTCACAAGCTAATGTAGGAGATCACCTTTGAAAATTTCTATCCAAAACCCTCTTCTCTGTGATTAGCAGCAAAAAGAACCAGCAGCAGGGTTACTAGCGTCTGCTGGCTTCTCAGAGTCAGCAGCACCTAGAGGCCACCAGGGCAGTGCCAGGCCTTTGGCAGGGCACCTCAGAAGGAAGGCCTGGGTCCTAGCTGAGAGGATCTGCAGCCTCTCAGGGTCAGGGCACCTGAAAGCCTGCTCATGACATTGTGCAGATCAGGTAGAAGACTTTGAGGGTTAGAAGACTCTGAGTAGTGTACATATAGGAAGAGAATGTCATCGTCACCATCACTATCATCACAACAGCTACACCGAGCACCTGCTGTGTTTTTGCATTCATTCAAAAGTATTTACATGATGCCTATAATGTATACACGTATATTGATTGAGTCACATCTTAGAAGGGTCTGATAGGGTAAGTGGCATTGATCCTAAGGGGAAAAAAAACTGAGGTTTAGAAAGGTGAAAATGTATTAAACCACCTAAGTTATCCCAGGTACCAAACAGCTGGGATTCAAACTGAGGTCATTTTGCATTTTTCTGTAAGAATGACTTGCATGTGTGCCTGTGTAGGAAAGTTAGATCTGTAGAGTGCCTGAACAGTATGTAGTATCTTTTTTTTCCTCACTGCTGGACATTGAACCCAGGGCCTTCTCACTGAGTTACATCCCCATCTTTTTTATTTTTTATTTTGAGATGGGGGTCTCACTAAATTGCTGAGTTGCCGAGGCTGAGGTCCAACTTCTGATCCTCCTTCCTCACACTCCCAGGATGCTGGAATTGTGGGCATGCGCCACCATGCCCAGAGCACAGCATCTTTTTTTTTTGTTTTTTAGACAGGGTCTCGCTTTATAGTTCAGGCTGGCCCTGAGCTCACTATGTAGCCCAGGCAAGCTTTGAACTCAGCAATCCTCCTGTCTCTGCCTCCCAAGTGCTGGGATTACATGTATGAGCCACCACGCCAGGCACTGTGGTATGCGGTATTGATTGTTGATGGGTGTGAGTCACCATGCCCAGCATTGTATATGGTAACTGGGGATCGAACTCAGAACCTTGCGCTTGCAAGGCAGGTACCAGAACCTCTGAGCTAAATCTCCGGCCTAGCATCTTTTAAGTCAAATCTGTATCATATACAATACAGTGCATCTATTCTGTATCAGACCATGCACAGGTGTCTATGAACATTCCTATAAAAATGCAAGTTATACACAAGGCAGATTCACATGTGAAGAGGTGAATTCCTGGGGGAGCCTCAAGGGGTCACGTGAGGACAGCCATTAGCTGACCATTCCAACACAAGCAGCTCAGCCCAAAGCTTACTTTCATTGACTGAACTGTATTTCTCTCACCCCTCAGGTCTTTCTGTTTAGAAGCCCTCTCTGGTTATATCATCTTGTAGCACATTTAAGCTACTCCTCTCCTCTTGTAGCATGCTTGCCAAATTTTAAGAAGTTCAGTCCATCATCTCGCAGTGAGCCCTGCTCTTCAAATACAGAGACAGTAGGAAAAGAACACATTATGATTTTGTCATTTTCTACCCCAGAGCTCTTTTTCCAGTGCCTCCCAGAAGGGCTGGGGATTTAGCCCAGAGGCATCGTGGCCTGGCTGGCAGGTGCAAGTTCCTACGTTCAATTCCTGGTACCAGGGAAAAAAACAAAGGAAAAGGAAAAAAAACCTGTGAAATCACCCATATCATCTAGAAATGCCTTCCTGGTCAAGTTTGCTATTCTCTTAGGCTGGTGATGGGATTTTGGAGACAAAAATGCCCTTGTCCATATTTTATTGTTGTTAACTTCCTCTGTGTGAGAGAATTTAACCAGATGGAATTGGCACCTCAGAGGGCAGGACATAAAGATTCACTTTTGTCATTTGGTAGAGGAGTCATTATTTTGCCTACATAAATTTTGATTTTATGTGTGTGCATGCATGTGTGTTTATATATATATATGTACACAACACCCTTCCTGCCCTGGCCTAGATAATTTTTCACATTAGAAAGAATGCACCTGAAAGGTATTCTAAAATAATTTCACCAGATTACGTTTGTCACTATAGCTTGTTGATTTTACTTCATTTACTTTTATAAACAGGCCTTATAGTGGTCTCCCAGATTTGTGGACATTGGCAACAGGGTTACTTTTTACACAGAGTCTCAGGGAGCCCCCTGATGGAATTTTGTGTCTTAGGTTGTACAAACATGGAGGTTTACATCTTGGGTTGGATGGCTGAATGTTTGGACTATGTACTTCCCATACAGCCAGATTTCTTCACTTATCTTTTAAAGATTGTAGCTAAAGATTTTGCATTTGTCACTTGGAGAAGATATGAAAGCAAGCACAGAAAATAGACTGATGACTGTAGTTTCACTACAGCCTCTCTGGCTGGACTCTCATGCAGGTACAGCCTGGGGCATCAAGAGACACCTCCTAGCCACCTCCAGCACATGCATGTCCCCAGGTGGTCTGTGTCTTAGAGGCAGCCAGGATAAGTCTGAGGCCATTTATCTTTGTAGCTTTGTAGGTTTGACCCTCAGTACAGATTTATTGAATGAATTAATTAATGATAGAATGCAGTAAACACTCCCCAGAGGATTCTTAAGATGTATCTCAGCCCATCAAGGGCTTCACTAGCAGCCAGCTTTTAGAAGCCTAAAAATATGTTTGATATTTATCTCTTTAAAGAATATATTGAAAACGATCAGTATCAACCAATTTTTCAGCCAGGCCTGACAATGTGATAAGAAACACAATCCTTCGAAGAAGAAACTTGTCCAAGTGAATCACTATGGAAGTCTCCATTGCTCTGTGTTGTTCAGCTAGGTACAGCGAGGATGTAAATAGCTCAGGACTTTGACCTACCTCAGAAACTTAACCAGTGTAAACATTCTGCTGTCAGGACCACACCCAGCCTGGGCTTATGAATATCAGGACTGTCCTTGGGTGTGCTGGGTTGTGTGTCTGAGTCACAGATCAAGAGAAATTTTTAAGAAAGACAATAAGGTACAAAAATTGCTAAAGCTGAAGTCACGATGGTTACAGATAAATAGATCTATATTTGCCATATATGGTAATAAAAGAGAAGTCTGGGCAATTGCTCTCGACATTTATGGACTTCTCTATGATTCATCTAGCACGGCCAGCAGTTCCAGCCAAGAGATATAGAATGTCTTCAACTGTATTTCTTTCCTAAGTTGTTCCACTGTGAAGAAGCCATTCTGTGTATTCAAAAGAAAATCCCAGGGCTGGATAAGTTATTCCTTGGTAACAGGCCTGAGAAAGATTATAAGAATTTCAGAAATATTTTCAAGCCATTTTTTCTTACCAAAGCACATAATTCTGTAAGCACTAGCAGTTTCTGTAGACTGGGTTCACATATAGCAAGTGGCTAATCACTCTCCTCCCTGCCAGAAGAATTGCAGTGTCTGCTCTTCTGACTGATGGTCTTCTGTATAAACTCTTCACTTTTTCATGTTTTGGCGCTTAGATATAATTTGTGGCTCCATTTCCAGGGACAAAGTGATGGGGGGCCGCCTGGTCTTATATTTCTTTCAAGCCCGGGAGCTTCTGAACTGCAGCTGGTTCAGTCCCCCTAGTCCCTGGCATGTGTATGCCAAGAGGGAGTAGGAAACTGGGAGGAGGGAAGATACAGAGGATAAAGACTAAGGTGAGCTCAAGAGGCCTATGGTAAGATCCTCCAGAAAAGATTCGGAAACACAGAGCTGTAACACAGAAATAAATTTGTCTTACTGTTTTGTGAGGGTCTTACATGTTGCCCCTATAGCCTCTAATTCTGCATCTATGAGTTCACCCAACCATGGGTTGAAAATATTTGAGGGGAAAAGTCAATCTGTACTGAATATATCCAGACTGTTTTGTTGTTATTATTTCTTAAACAATATAGAATTATAACTACTTACATAGCATTTACATTGTCTCAAATATTATACGTCATCTAGAGATGATTTATATTATATGGGGATTCTGTATAAATACTATGCAGTATTTTATGAAGGACTTGAGTACCCAAGCATATAGTTATCAGCATGATGATGAGAGTGGTGGGGCTGTAACCAATCCCCTGCCAGTACCACTTAACAAGCTATATACTCTGAGCTTCACAGCCAAGCAAGAGTGAAAAATCAGTGAATCTGAAATTTCTTAGACCTTGAACCTGATTGACATACTCTAGAATGCACTTTTCTTCCTGTGAAAGCCGAGAGCCACATGGAAGGATCATGGGTAAGCATATCATCTACAGACATTGTCTGTTATATACTTGGATAGACATATGTTAGTGAATGCGATGGACAGCTGAATACTGCTACACTGACCTAAGGAAAGTACCAGAGGGGAAGGTGCTGAGTGCCCACTGCAGATGGAAGCTTCTCCGAGGAGGAGCTGGGAACCCTGTTTTGGAGCCTAAGCTGTTTTTGTCTTTCCTGCTGTTCTTTTTTGATATTCCATAAATAACTCATTTTCTTCAGCCTCATTCCTTTCTTCTTTCTGCAAATATTTATTTAGCACCTAATATTTGCAAAGCCTTGTGCAAGGTGTTGTGGGGAATATAAAGATGGCTGAGAGTCTCAAGTAAGTTTAAAAACAAACCTTCAAAGCTACAGCCACTTTCAGTGGCGGGAGAGAGGGTCTTGCCTGACCCACACCAGTGAGTTCAGCCCTTAGAAAGCCTGAAGTTATCACACTTCTTACTAGTCCAGAACCAGCTCCCTCCCCATCCCCTCACCTTGATCCTGAAGTGAAAACTGGATTCTCTTGCCTTCTTGAGAAGCCAGTACTTGGATCAATCCAAGTTACTGCTCTCTAATCTGATATACTTTTGAGCCAGGGGTCTGGGGTGAATCTTAGCACACAGCACTTACTAACAATGTTAACTTGGGCAAATTTCTTGATCTACCTGGATACTGATGTGCCTGTGCCTGGCATCATAAACCTCAGCTTCCTCTTCAGGGGTCTCTGAGCACTGGAAGCTGCTGGAAAACACTGTCTAGAACTGCCAGGGGATTTCTTGGGCAACCTTTTCGGTAAAATAAAGCTGGGTCTCCTTCCTGTCTGCCTTCATAAGGCTGATACAGAGTAGGGTCAGACTGTCTTCTTTGGAAGCTTTCATTTCTCCTCACTTGCAAGGTGGGAGGAACCCATTAGGAGGCTTCTGAGCATCCTTAAAGATAAAAGCTGGTTGTGCTCGCTTCGGCAGCACATATACTAAAAAAAGATAAAAGCTGGCTTCAGAGGTTTAAATTCCCTGCTTGGCTACTCAGTCATATATATTTTTCTTAGACAATTTGTATGGAGTAAATAATCTCATTTAGAATGTATTCTTATGCCATTGGCTCTGTAATATTTTCTAGAAGAAAAGAAGAAAGCATGTAAATATCATCAGGGCCCTGTTAGACCCATCGAGCGTGAACTTTCTGGCTGCAGGTGGGCCACTTGGCCCCTTGTGTGAATCCTGCCTCAGTTCCATGCGCATGTCTGATTAAGCATCTTGAGAGAACATTTGCAGTATGCTTTGTGTCTGCAAGTAGATTTACCCATCGTTTATTATTAATTACTCCTGTGGGCAGCTCTGTGAAGCTAGTAAATATTAATAAACAATGTGTGCTGATGATGAAGCCAAGACAAAAGGATACCTTTTCTGCCTGCTTAGTTTCGGGTAAGCTAGTTGCACACAAATGATGAATGAACTTAAGTAAGGCCTGCAGGAGGGAGAACAAAGGAAACTGAGACTAAATGGAGAAGAAGTGTGTTTAAGATCTGATATTAGCTGGTACATTTCTCTTTACATGATCTGTTCTTATTTCGTGGTTTGCCTATTCATGTACCAGCATCAATGTCTGTGGCTAAAGAGACCTATGTTCACACAGGGCCTGTATAGGGACCATCACTCCCTCTTAGGTGTTGATTTGAGATGAGATTTTAAGTCTCAATATTCCCTGAGATCTGTGACTTGGTCGTATGATGATAAAAAGTGTAGGTGTTCATTATGGGAATTTGCATATCACATAAAGCACACAGCAGAGAGAAGATGGTAATAAATCACCTGCAGTCCTAAACATGAAAGCTAGCATGTTGCTTTAGATCTTTCTCATCTTACTTCTTTTACTCATAAATTTTACTTTTTTTTTTTCCATGCTGGGAATTGAACCCACTGCTTTGTACATACTATGCAAGCAGTCTTCCAGTGAGCCACAACCCAGCATCACATGTTTTAAAACAAACAAGATTATACTCTGTATACTGTTTTGTAACACAGGGTTTCCCCCCCAATCAACCATAGTATTTATATAAATGAGGAAAATGTAGATCATATGGTGGACTAGTAGATTTCCTCCCAACATCTGTAAGACTTACAAAATAGCTGTCCCTTGGAGAAGTGTGTATCGGGTGGCTATGTGTTACTTTCTCTGTGGGCTGTACACAGCCTGCACAGTGTCGTGCTCAGTCATGGTCCATGGACACCCTTGCCTAGAGAATGCATCATTGAGCAACTGCCAAGCAGATAGGTCATTTGTTCTCTAAACATTAAAGTCTTGTTTTAGATATATCATTTGATACTCATTCTCAGTTCTAAAAGTTTTGGTATCAAAAGGCTACATTTTATTTAAAGACAAAGAGGCGAAACCTAAGTCATAATTCCATCCACTTAGATACTTGTGTCACTCAACCTTGATGTTGTTCTTGTCACTCGCCCCAACAGTATGTTGAGTCTCCCGTATCCAAACTGTTTGGGACCAGAAGCAGTTCAGATTTTGAAGTTTTTCAGATTTGGAGATATTTTACACAGCTTTTACTGTTGACTCACCAATTTGAAATCCAAACTGTGTTGTGCTAAAAAATTTGCCAGTTAGAGTGTTTTAGATCTTAGATTTTTGAATTAGGGCTGCTCAATTTCTGTGTGTGTGTTTAGTTATAGCTTTGAGGTTGGATTGCAAACATGTGTGGTGCTTTGTTGTTTGTGATGCCCTCTATCTAACTTGTCCTCCAGGTGTGGCTCAGGTGCCGTGTCCCTGCTAGCCTGGCCAGACACGCCCCCCTCATGGTGGCAACAGCAGAGTTTAACATTTTCTGTGTTGATCACACTGGCCAGAATCCCAGAAGGTATAGGAACCTGCTGGCTTTCCCCATAATGGAAGGAGCACTGTGTCAGTGAGGGAGGGCATGTGAAGTTCCCCAGCTAATGTCTGGTGAATAAATGGAAGCTCTGCGTTATTCCACACTGTTAGTGATGTCATGAAAAATAATTTTACCAACTACCTCATATTCCATTGTATTGCTTTACTAAAATTTCTTCACTAAGTGATCACCTTTTGGAATCCACAGTGATTCTGATTTTTCACTGTCCTAAACGTGCTGAACATTCTTATACATAGATCACTGTCTCCATCTCTGGTTATTCCAGTGGATAGATTCCTAAAGTAAAAGTACCAAGTAGAGGGATTACTCTGCATTCTAATTTTATATAGCAATTTGTCTGAATGTGAGTAGGGCCTAAGATCTCAAATAAATTAAATTAGGAGAGTAGGAGCCATGCTTCCTGGTTGGTTTCAGAGTCCCAGAGTAAAAAGACCCTGTGAGAGGCCATCCTCTGTTTGGTCTCCTTTACTTGAGGGCTTACCTTTATGCCCAGTGTGGAAAGAACAACTCTTGTTATTTATTCATTCCACTAGTACAGAGTGGCTATCCTCAATGCAAGTGCCATCCACTGCCACTAGGAACCTAGATCTGGGTCACTACTGTCACCAAGACATGGACTTGATGAGGGCAGGGACTGTGACTTTTACTGAGAAGATGTGGTAAATGCTGAAATGGTTTTGGAACAAACTAAATCCCATGTATTGGCATGTGTTTCCCCTCTTTTGACAAAATCATAGCAATATTTTCTGAGTTCCAAAAGAAAACCAGAGGTTTATAAATGAGCAGTTATTCAGAAAGCAATTCAGAAGAATATTTTGAAATTAGGCCTAAAGTCAAATCAGACTTATTTAGAGAATTGCTCAAAATACCAAGAGATTGTCTCCTTCCCTTTGCCAGCCCTAGCTCTGGCCACCACCTGTCCTGCAGAAAGTCCTTGCCCCAGGAAGTTGACTTTGGGGCCCATAAGCAGTGCTGCCAGCCCATGCTGGGAAGGCCAGTGCTTCAGTGCCCTCCCGGGAGGGGACATCAAGTCCTTGAATGCCCATGAGGCTGCCATTGTTCTACATGGTCTGCCCTCGAAGTGGACACACAGCCTTGACTTTCTGACAGTCAGCAGTTTTCAGTTCCAAGACCATATTCCTCAGAATATCTGAGACAATTTGAACTCTTTAAAATTGAGGGCTCTAGAGGGCCCCTCCCCCCACGCCAGTGTGCAAGTGCATGTGTGTGTTGTATCTATCAGCATTTACCACGTAAGAGATGCAGACAGTTTTTGCTCAATGTGATAATGAACAAGTCATTACAGGTGACAAAGCTCCTAGAAAATGCATGAGGAAGGCAAGTAGCAAGTACTTGGAGCCCCTGAACTCTTGACAGGGTCTGAGGGAGCCAGAAGTCTCCAGAGCCCACCTGGAAGACAGTAGCGGCCCAGCATGTGAGCTACCTTCATGTCATAGCCACTGCACATCACACCATCACAATCCTCTGTCACCTTCTGTCCAAATGTGGCCTTAACTCTGATACACATGTTACCTTTTACCAGCCAGTGGGTCCTCCAAACTGGCTTCTGCTTGGGGACCCAGGGACTTCAGTTCTTGGAACCCCTGGCTGGCTCTCTTCCTGCACCTATGTCCTACACACACCTGGGGTCTCCTCCCGCTTCCCACGGGCTCCACAAAGCCAGCCCTCCCATCTTGCAGCTGTATTAAAATAGTGCTAAAGGCACATCTATCAGCATTAGAGACTTTCTGGCAGGACAGAGAACATGTTTTAAATGGAGCACAGAAATTTAAATGGGAAAAAATTATAGCATGAGTGAGTTTATCTCTTTCAAGATAATCTTATTTAATAACAAAAAAACTCACAAAGATGTGCATTTTATCCTGCTACAAAGACACCATGGCAGGATCTATATTGTGGTAATTACATGTTTGGGGTTTCATTCCTGCCTTAAACTAGATTTCTATTATTTCAGAAAATCAACCATTGCAGAAAAAAGACTATTCATTTATTCTATTGCTGGGTGGCCCATACACTGTAAAAATAGGTCAAGAACAGTAATCTAAATTGACTGCTGATAAATAATTAAAGCTAATGGAATTTTCTCAAATCTGTGAACTAAAATCTTTGAGAAATTGCCAGGACCTACTGTCTGCTGTTGTATAGAAAGATATTTTTTATTTAACACTCCAGTTTAAATGCCTTTTACAATTACCTTTTCCTATCCCAGAGACTGGAAGGAGTCTCTGTTCATCTGTAAAAGCAACCAAAGGCCGGGAGCCCCATTAATAGCTGTCTGAGTCATCTTCAGATGACATGATGAGAGATGAAGGTTCCAGCATCCTGGGACAAAGACAAACTTCGCTTTTAACCAAACTGTATTTTAGCTTGAGCTCTCCTGTTGGTCATCATTCAACATGTTGTCGTGTTTTGAAAGTTTCACACCTAACCTGAGCTCTGTGTATATTAACAAGGAGGAATTACAGCCCCACCCCCTAAGCTGTGTTGGGATTGAATTTTATTTATTCAGTTAGTTAGTTAGTTAGTTTTTGGAAACAGTCTCAATACATTGCCTACACCAGCCTTGAACTTTTTTTTTTTTTTTTTTTTTTTTGAGACAGGGTCTCGCTTTGTAGTTAAGGCTGGCCCTCAGCTCACTATGGAGCCCAGGCAAGCCTCAAACTCAGCAATCCTCCTGTCTCTGCCTCCGGAATGCTGGGATTACAGGTGTGAGCCACCATGCCCAGCACTGTGGTATGTGGTATTGATTGCTGGTGGGCGTGAGTCACCACACCCAGCATTGTATGTGATTACCAGGGATCGAACTCAGGACCTTGCACTTGCCAGGCAGGCGCCCGGAACCACTGAGCTAAATCTCCAGCCCAGCCTTGAACTTTTTAATCCTTCTACTCCAGATCCTAAGTAGCTGGGGGTTACAGGTATAGACCACTACACCCATCTTTGAAACACAGCTATTTTAAGTGACATCCAGGGAATAAGTACTAGGAACAATTTGGTCTTCTTAAATAATAGTGATTTCTCTCATTGCCCTTACTGGGACCTTCATACATTGAAGAACACATAATTCATAGAAATTATTAGAAGACATGGCTTAATAAGAAGGCAGATTGTGTATTCAGTCAGTAAGATTATGGATCCTGTGCTCTGTAAGCATTTCTCTTTATTGTGAGAAAGATTTGGCCATCAACAGGATACCTAGAATCCTACAGGCATGGAAATGAAGAATCAGTACAGTTGGTAGAGTACATACTTTGTACAGTGTGTCTTCAGGATTTTGGCATCAGTTGTGGAAAAGAATTCCCTTCTTCATTTGTTAGATTAAACATTCTGGTTGAAAAGAAATCAGCATTTGGCAACTTTTTTTCCCCAGCCCCAGGGATCAAACCAAGTTGCCCACACTGGGCTTGAGTTTGAGATCTTCCTACATCAGCTTCCCAGAGTGCTGTGATCATAATCATGTGCCACCAAGCCCAGCTTGCTCTTACTTTTTAGAGAAGCTGTAACTTTAAAACTGCAATACTTATACCTAATTTAGTGTTGTATATGCTGTGTTTCCTTATATTTATACATGGTGAAGTCAGTTTCTCAAATTAAGGTTTCTTTTGCGTTTTTTTCTTTAAAAATATCTTTATAGGAGTGTCTTGATTCAAAGGGCGGTATTCCATTTAAATGGCTTCTGCCTAGCATTTGAGATCATCTAGATTCTGATTATTTGTCTTTTGCATTTATGAAGACCTCTAGAATTTAGGGTAGGCTGTGAGATGTGGTGGATGCTGTCGGTGGCTAGGACTAGAATCCCATTCCTTTCTTCAGTGGAGCAAGGCTGTCTAGAAGGGTCCTCACACAATGTGAGTCATGGGGTAAATGGCATTAGAGATGCTGGTGAGACGAACTGCCAAACATTTGCTCTCCAGAGATCCTCAGAAAGTCAGAAACCAGGACCTTACTGAGAAGACCCCAGGACAGCAGGCAGAGCAGCAAAGTAAGGGCCTGGGGAGATCCAGGCCCCAGCACCCAGCCACCCTTGGAGAGTGGGCAGGGGCCAGGGACAGCTAATTCTGCCATTCCAAGCTTCACTGCTCTCAGGGACAGCTTGTTCCTAGGATGGAGCTGGGGACATGGGGAGCTACTAGCCACTGAAGGAGGTGCCATATAAAAGCAAATGAGCAGGATAACATGACCCACAGGAGTTATTCTGAATCTCTCGCTCTTTTTGAAGTGTTATTCACCAGCTGTTACTAGTAACTGTGTTCTTGGCGCCCACAGCAGGACAGCCTCCACCTGAGGATCAGCATTCCCCAGCTCCCACGGTGAGGCCCTGTGTGATGACCAGCAGCACACTTGGGTAGGACATTGGGCCAAATGACCCTGACATCTCCAGTTTCAGTTGACTAGCTCATGGGTTGTGACTTCAGAGAGGCCATCTCTGAGCCCACACTCCTGATTCTCTCTGCCTGTCCTGGGGATTGCTCAGCTGGAGGCTGAGTGTGTCTCAAATTAAAACCACTTTTAAAAAGTATTTCTATTTCAAGTGCACACAAGATAGGGTGAATAATATCGTGATTCCTTAGGTCTCCTCCTCCATCTGTAACAGCTGCCCTCCATCTGTGCCAGCTTCCCTCTTCTCATCCTCTTCCCACTTTTTACCCCTCCCTATAAATCAGTTTGATGTAAAAATCATATTTCATAAATATTCTAGTATGTATCTCAAAAAGAAAAAGATGCTTTAAAAAGAACTAAGACCATAATACCTAAAATACAGAATACTATAGTTTTTAAAAATACTTGGGACCTGTCATTCTAACTTTATTTTGTGGTGTATCATATTCTATTAACTATTATACTTAAAGTTTTTACATGTTTTTCCATCTTCAAAATTAGGGTAAGTATGGTTATCAGGAACATTCCAATTTTTTTTTTTTTACTGTGGTACAAAATAATGTACAGCTTATATTTGATGGTATCAGATTTATTTAAATATGCTATGGAGTGTCATTTCCAAGTCGGAATCTTCTTGCTTTGAGGTCTGGATAAGCAGGGGAAGCCAGGTGTTAGTGAACTCAAGGGAGATGACATTTTCCATCATGGGTAGGTATGTAATATTTTGCCTCCTTGGTTTTTAATGCAAATCAATCTTACATTTTTGTCTGGTCAAACCCCACCCAATTCTGTACCACCCAAACACAAAGAAAATGGTAGCTGAGTCTAAGGTAGGAAAAGAGGCAAGAGCTACCCTGGACTGGCTGCTACCGGAGAGGTCAAGGACAGCGAGGGCACAACAGAGGTCCTGAACACCTCAGTCACTGCGTAGTAAAACTCCAGAAAACGTTTGTAAAGTAGATGACTCCAGAGGTGTGTTTGTACTTCACAGCCGCCTCTTGTTTGCAGGCAGTGTTGCACTGATCCCTCTGAGTCCTTTGTCCTTCCAAGTACAAATAGTCCCAGAGTCACTGTCCCTGGCAGAGGAAATGTCGGTGCCTTACAGCTCTGATGGTCACAGCCCTGCATCTGACACACAACTCTGGGACTCATATCTTGCTGTTCTCCTGGTCTTGCTTGCCAGGGGAGCCCAAGGTCCCAGAGTGGAGACAGATCCTTCCTGAGACCATCCAGGTACCCCCGGAGGACAGAACGCCAAAGCCCACCACAAAGTCCTGAACATCCAGGAAGTGTGTGTTCATGTCTCCCACTGTGTGGCAACCATGTGGTTTTTGTCTCCCTTTACTTTTAAATCAGAGTGATATTCTCTACCAATTCTCATTACCTGTGAAATGCCTTAGTGGCATTTTGCTGTTGGGTTTTCTGATCTAAACTGTGTGTTGTGAGTCAGCAGTTTTGAGAATAATGAAACTCCTTCTCACATAGAGGCGTCTCTGTATAAACATTGCTTACTATTTGCTATGTACTCAAGGGAGAGGTTGAAACGAGCTATTTTGGCTTTTGCCAACAGACATCTGATATTAATAATCTCAAGGACATTACTTTCTACACATTAAGATGTTTGTTGCTTTTTGCTCAGTGGATGGCACAGGGTGGAAGAAAATTGCTCTAAGTGAAAAACCTATAACTAAATTAAGAATGCACCTCTAAAGCATTGTTAGGATTTCAGGTGTGTGTTAGCTACCTAATTACCACACAAGCCAGTGTAGTTTCCATCAGCTTGATGAATCCTGCTTTCTTCAGCTGGTGATGGTAGCAGAGGGCATGTGGATGGACACAGGACCAGAAGCAGCAGCAGTCTGTGTTTCCTGGTCCACTAGACAGCCAAGGATACTCTGCTCTACAAAGATAATAAATCCTATCATGTCCTTGCTAACCAATAGCAGAGAGTCCCGCAGGTTAGAATTGAGCATCTTTGGATCTCTTTCTCTCTTTAGTTTAGCACAAACCCAGATAATATTTGCAGACAGCAGAATTGGATGAGGAATTTCGCAAACTGCCAAAAGTAAAATTAGAACGACTGACTTTTTGCTGGCGACTTGAAGCACATATGTGTCAGTTTGTGTATGATGTGTGAATATATAGTGGTTTCTTTTTCCCCAACGATCTTTAAATATGCGTGTGTGCAGACACGTCCTGCTTTAATACCAAAAAGCTTGCTTCAGTAGGTCCACGGTGACATGTGCAGATGCTCAAATAAGTGACTTTTAAACTACAGCAAGTTGGTTAAGAGGAATTGGCTTGATTTAAGACATAAGAAGCATAACTCTTCAGCCTCCTTGGAATTCCAACATAGAATATGAAAATAATTTTGTCACCTCAGAGCGTGTGCTTCTCACCTGGTACTATCGTGATGCTGGCCCTGTCCCAGGTTGGCAAAGTTGAAGGGAGCCTGATAGGAGGCACTGTTGATGGCCTACCTTGCCTTGGACCCGGATATCTCCATCAAGTTATCTGTCCTTCCTTTGTAAATGTGTGGCCCCAAATTCTGACCTCTGCCTTTCTCATTCCAAGACTCCATCCAGTTTGACCAGTTCCCCTCTGAATTTGGGCCTTTTATGAGCCTCTATGGAGTGTTACATGGGTCTCTTCCCATGCCTTCACCTTGCTGTCTGGGTGGACTCTGTATGTCATTCCCACACCCTCATGTGGCCACAGTAACTGAGTTCTTTACACCATCTGACTGTGGCATAGGCACTGGAGGGAGAGCTGAGTTCAAACCCTAACTCTTCCAGTTGTATCACCTTACACAAAGTTCCTTTTCCTTCCTGAGCCTTAATTGTCCATATCTGTACAATGGACCAGTCCCTCATGGAGGAGTGCTGCAGAAAGAAATGGATCTGGGCTGAGCATGTAGCAGCATGCGTTTGCCAGCACTCATTTGGTGCTCCTGGATTTTGTCTACTTTCTTTTTCTCCTTTCCCCAGCTTTGATTTCTCAAAGCCTTCCACGTACTCGGTACAGCTGGTTCCTATCCCCTCACCCTACTAAAGCTGTTCAGAGCTGCCAGGAGCAGCTTAGGTCCTAAGTCCAGTTCTTAACCTGGTCCTCACCTCCACGAACAACATTAGTTACAGGCACCCCCTGCCCCACAAATACCCCTTTGCTTATCCCTGTTCTTTCTGCTCTCTTCCACTTCTCTCAGTGCCTGTTCTTTCTTCTTCTGTGGCCCATGGCAGGGGAATGGATCACCATCCCTGCTGTTGCGTCCCAGGAGAGCCCTGATTTGCAAATGCATCTCTTAGCCATAAACTACCCAGGATGGTGGCCACCAGCTATGTGTGCTATAGAATGCTTAAAAGACTGTACAGGAAAAGAGGAATGTAAAATACCTTACTAATTTCATGTGAAAGGATAGTTTGGGATATATGGTGTCACATGAAATTAAAAATTTATGCATGTTTCTGTTTGTCTTACTATAGTTACTGGAAATATCCCATGTGTGACTGGTGATGTTTGTTGGATAGAGCTGCATTGGAACCAGAAGCCCACTCCCAAGGGTTCTTCTGCAGGTGTGCTGGTCCACAACTCTCTAAAGAATTGTTTGTTTGTCCACTCATTCAATCAGTAATTTCCTATTCATTGAGTCTCCCTGTGTGCCAGGCCCCACGAGAAGACAGAAAAATGTTCTGTGAGGTACAGGCTAGGCTCACCGGTGCTCTGGGCAAGGGTTCTAGCCTGAAGGTTTAGGCTGGTCTTTTTGCTGCCCGGTCCACTGCCTGTTTACAGGCTCTGCTTCAAGCCCTGGCCACACTTTGCAGCTTCCCTGATGGTAAGGTGTGGTACAATGTGGGGAGAGATGAGCTAGAAAAGACCCACATAGCCCCTCTGGGCAAAGGAACATAGGGCCTGGTGTGGAGTAGAAAGAACCAGCTTCCAGTCTTCTAGAGTTATAAATTGTCTTTTGTCCAGGAATCCTCAGGAAACTAATGCCCACCTCTACAATGGATGCTGCAGGTAAGGCCCATTCCTGGCCCTCCCACTGCTCCAGACTGGACAGGAAGAGGGTGCACTCCTGTCACCAGGGCCTGACCAGAGACCTCAGAATGAAATGCCAGAAGCATATCCCAAGACAGTGAGTCTTGGCTGCTTCCACTGCTGCCCTAGATCTAGACACCTTTGAGCTCTGGGTCCCTCTTTCAATAACCAAAGGGCCATCAGAGGGCACCTGCTATCAAAACCACAAAGTAGGGCCCTGGAGTGGAAGGCACCCAAGGCACACATAGTACACCCACCTGTGTTCATACCTCCTGCGTCATTTCCTGTAGCAACGAAGTCCCTTGCAAAGAGGTGTGGCTTGTTCCTCCTGATTAAAGCATAGGCCTTACTATAGATTCTGACTAGGATCAGACAATTTTGCTTCCAACATTCTTCACCCTTCATATCCTCTTTCCCCTCACTTCCTTCTCAGTGTTAGGTCTGAGCCTGTCTTAGAGTACAGCAGGCTAATCAAAGGAAAGTTTTACTTTCTTTTTGCAGCTGTAGCTATTTACCATAATCCTGGTGGCTTCAAAAGACAGAAATTCATCCTAGGACTCTGCCGGAGGTCAGGGATCCAAAGTAGGATCCACTAGGCTAACGCAAAGATGCTGGTAGTATTTACTTCTAGAAGCTCTGGGGGGATCTGTCTCTGTCTTCTCCATCCTTTGCCAGCAGCCCATATTCTCTGGCCAGTGTCCCAACATCATGCCCACCTCAGCTTCTGTCCTCAGGTCTCCTTCCTGACTCTGGCCCTCCTTCCTCCTTCTTGTGAGGACACTGTGATGACACAGTGCCCAACTGGATGATACCAGATCATCTCCCAGACTTGTGGTTCCTAACTTATTCATACCTACAAAGTTCATTCCTTCCACCATGTCATCTAATGTATTCATAGGTTCCAAGCGTCTTAACATGGATATATTTAGTGGATCTTATTTATATGAGACAGGTAATAAATCTGCTTAATTTTTGTCCTTAAACTTGGTGTAGACATACAGAAAATCATCCAGCAGAAGAGCACATTGATTTTTCCTAGGACATAATGGTATCATGTTTAAAAATGACTCCTTTAGAAAGTGGAAATGAAAAAGGGAAATAATAAGTGTGTGCATGTGTGCACGCTCATGCGTTTTGCTGGGGATGGACTCAGAATCTTGTGTATGCCAAGCAAGTGAGCTACACACCAGCCTTTGAGTACTTCTTTGAACAGATGTTTCCATTGGCTTGTGACACAAACTAACATGTGTGGTTATATTTGACAGAAGTTCATGGGACCACCTTGCCCAATGGGTTCCTACAGTGATGAGATGTTCAAGGTCTGCCGGCCTCACCGTGCCACTAAGCACTTGAGTTGTAGCTAGTGTGACAGAATTAATCAACTTTAGTCCATTTCTAACTAAGTGACAGCTACAAATATCCACATGTGCTTGATGGTCCTCCATGGGATAGCATAGGCTAGAGCAAGGCTCCCTAACCAGGCCCTCTTAAGTAGGCCTTGGAAGACCTCAGTGGAATGATGTGTATCTCTACAAGCAAGATAGCTTTCCTTGGATTCTCAGAAAACTTCATGACCCCAAAAGCTAAGGGCCCTCCTAGTTATCTTATGAGACTATGCCTTGATTCAAATTTATCTTTCCTCTTATGTCTTCTTATAGCATAGAGTTTATTTTTCTGGAGTAATATCCTTAATTTCCCCTCATATTATAGATTGATGTGTTCATCCATATCAGTACTAGTCAGTTTCAGTGGGGCATGTACATCAAAATGAGTTGGAGCATGAACAGTTGTTGCTTGGTCCTCGTTTCAGACCTAGTGACTCTGATCCCACACATAGATTATGCTCAGAAAAGTGGCTTCTGTGTCGAAACTGTCAGTAAAGAAGTTGTCCTCTTCAAGTACTTTCCCAATTGCTTCACTTTAAATAAAATACTCTGGAAGAGATAAAGATATATCTCTAAGCTGCCCCCCCCACATTACAAAATGGGTACGGTACTGGTGAATTGGGATAACATTTCTAGTGACTAACTACATCAGACATGGATTGAGAATGAGCTAGATCTCCCACTAACAGTGCACAAAATAGCTGCTAAAATTCAGGACCATGTCCCAAATGCATCTCAGATAGAAACAGCATCAAACCTACATTATATTTTATTCTAAGTCAGTGATGTCACTTAGACTGACAGCAAAACTTTAGTCCTTAGCACATTCTAACCAGGACTTAGTAGAAATAGAATCTAGTACACTTACATAAGCCAGGGTACATTCTGGAGTAGGCACTGTTGATGATTTTAGGAGTGAAGGTCAGGAGAAGGAGCCAGGGAGGTTTAATGCAGTGATAATCAGGAATTCTTAGGAAACCCTAACCAATATTTCCCTTCTCTTTATTCCTCCAATGGCCGTTTGCTGACTCACTGCCCTGCTCCAGGATTTGCGCAAGCAGGTAGCACCGCTGCTGAAGAGCTTCCAGGGAGAGGTAAGCCTTTGTCTTCGCTCTGTACCCCGAGGTACCGTCATACTTTCAGTCCTCCTTTTTATTCACATTTAATAAATGCTACTGACAGAAGGCATCTACCCTGATGGAGACTTCCAGGCTTCCCTGACCCTATGTCCTACATACTTTGCCCTTCACAGTGGGACTTTGTCCTCTTGATCCTCAGCGGAAGCCCTTCCAGAAAGGGAACGTGTTTGGGATACAAAAAATTGTGGTGCCTTCTGGAAACAAATGCCCTGTATGGTTAGCTTCCACAGCGGACTGAGGTTGTTCAGCCCCTGACTTTAGGAACCCACGAACTGCCTCTTGCAAGTCAGTCCCCTCACGACCATGCAGACTCCTGCAAGAAATAGATGGGCGGAATAGTCTGGTGCTCTTTTTCTCTTTTCCTTTTTTAATTTATTTCTTGAATTTATTTTGACGGGATTGAGCCAAGAGTCTTCACATTGAATTACATCTCCACCCCTTTAAAAATTTTTTTTTTGAGATAAGAGCTATCTGGCTGGCAGAGCATGCTTGAATTTATGACTTTCCTGCCTCAGCTTCTCTGAATACTGGAATTACAGGTGTCCACTACCATGTCTGGCTTAGTCTAGTACTTTGTGAGAGACTGGTGAGGAGCAGTAGAATTTCATTTGATCCACAGACCAAAACATAGAGCATCATGCAGAAAAAAATAAGCTTAGGCACCATGAGAAGAAGTATTTTCTCAGGGATTCTTCTAGAGAAGGACTGAGCTCTCTGATAAATGGGCCATGGACAGGAAGTTATAGTCTTGCCCACCTGTGAATGGGAACGGTGCCTGCCAACAACACTGAGGGCCAAAATGGGTGACAGGAGCTCCATCCCAGTGCTTGCACAGAGATCCCATGAGTTGTAGAAAAGCAAGAATAGTGTTTTCACTGTAGATCTCACTCCAACCTCTTCCATGATATAGAAATGGAAGTGGTAGAATACCCAGCCCATGAGGAAAAGAAGCAGGTATTTTTCAAAGCTCTTGCAAGCACTTCCATTGCTGAAGTCTTAGAAATTCATTTTCTGGTGTGGGGTTTTAGGTCAGTGGTTCCAGCACCTGCCTTGCCAGCACAAGGTCATGAGTTCAATCCCTGGTACAAAAAGAGAGACAGGAAGAAAGAAAGAAGGAAAGAAAGAAACTCACTTATTTTCTTGCAACAACCCAGGTCACAGAGGACACAGAAAGTGTGGAGAAGGGACAGGAGTAGAGGAAGTAGGACAGTAGGCTTAGGATACAAGTGACCAGAATGTGTCCCACAGCCTTGACACATGTGTAAGGAAGGCTGGATTCCTGGCGTAAGTAGTTGGGCTGCCACACTACCCTCTCTCTTAGTAGACAAGTGATTGCAAGATGGAGAGGTGATTCCAGGGTGTCAGAAAAAAGAGTGTAGCAGTGGCTGTGGGCAGATACAGAGGACTTAGCAGGTGGACAGGTGCCCTTCTTTTAGTTGACAGTACCCAGTCTCATGGAGTAGAGCCTCAATGTCCTTGGCTTGGTAAGACCCCAGGCACACCCTCACCTAGTCTGTGATGGACTGAAATAGCCCTTTCTTCAACATGTGTCTCCCTACCCTCACTGGACATGCAAAGCTGTCACCTGACACTTGCCCACATTGATCTTACTTATCCTCCTACCTGTTCCATAGTTTTAGAGGCATCCTCTGGCTTAGGGTTTCTCACCCTGAAAGTACCCAGTGGCCTTTTGTTTGATCACTTGTTCTTTTTTTTGCTTGGGAATCCATCAAAGCTATATGAAAGTAGAAAATTTAGTACAGTGGATAATTGTGTACCTTTATTCAGAGGCCCACTCTTCTGGAGCTAGCCACAGGTGCTCCCCTACCCCAGATTTGGCTGAGAATTGGAGTAGGTTGGTCACAGCTTGGCACTGTGACCTTAAACTTGTGTATCTCCCTAAAGTTCAGACTACAGTAAAATGCCCCAGCGTTACCACCTAGTAACAAATCTCAGGAGGAGGAAAGTAGTAGTACTTCAAGGCTAGACTAATAATTCATCTAAAGTCAAATTCCCCGATTATCAAATTATCTCAAGATGTCTCTTATAGCTATCCCACCTTTACACATGGGATCCATTCAGGTTCACACCTTGCATTTGGAGATATATGGGTACTGTGTGTGTATCTATATATCTTTAATCACTCTTAATATCAAATATCTTCTCCATCCCCCTTACCTTTGCTTTTGTGTTTTAATGCACTGACTTGGGAAGCAAGCAAAGCTAGTTATATTACAGATAGATAGTCCCACATTCTGGGTAAGATAATGGTTTGGTCCTGGATACATCAAATTTGAAATGCCCAAGAGACATCTAGGCTTCACAGTTGCCTTTTTTTTTTTTTTTTTTTTTTTTGAGACAGGGTCTTGCTTTGTAGTTCAGGCTGGCCCTCAGCTCACTATGTAGCCCAGGCAAGCCTGGAACTCAGCAATCCTCCTGTCTCTGCCTCCCGAGTGCTGGGATTATAGGTGTGAGCCACCACGCCCTGCACTGTGGTATGTGGTATTGATGGCTGGTGGGCATGAGTCACCACGCCCAGCACTGTATGTGGTTACTGGGATCGAACTCAGGGACTTGCGCTTGCGAGGCAGGCGCTGGAACCACTGAGCTAAATATCTGGCCAACAGTTGCCTTTTTTTTTTTTTTTTGAGACAGGGTCTCGCTTTGTAGTTCAGGCTGGCCCTGAGCTCACTATGTAGCCCAGGCAAGCCTTGAACTCAGCAATCCTCCTGCCTCTGCCTCCCGAGTGCTGGGATTACAGGCGTGGGCCACCACGCCCAGACAGTTGCCTATTTTTAAAAAGCTACTTAGAGATAAAATATTTTAGCATCAATTAATATTTATTAAACTTCTTAACTGCTATATTTTAAAGAATAAATTGTATTACATAGATTTAAGGTATAAAATATATTATGGGATACATAGATTATAAAGTAGTTACAATAGTAAAGCCACTTGCCATACCCATCACAAATAGTTACTGTTTTGTGACAAGAGCAGCTAGTCTTTTTTAGCAAAAATCCCTGACACAGTACAGTAAAAATTCATTAATTACCGTCTTCACAGAATAACTTAGCTCTCTAGAACTGCCCATCTATATACTTGCTAGTTTCTATATCTTCTGACCTACATGTCCCTATGTCCTATTTCCTTCTGAATTACTTTAATAACATCAAATCAATAATGTTCTTGTTAATTATTTTAGTTGAAGTGTTGTTCCACTTGTGAAAGTTTTATATGCAGGGCAGAGGATAAGGACAGGGGAGAACTGTGCAGGGCAGTTTTCCTCTAAGCGAGCTGGAGGTCACGGGCTGTTGCCTGTGTCAGGCAAGGACCACTGAGCATAGGTGTTTAGAGCCACCAGATCAGAGGCTCCCCCTCTCACAGTGTCTGCTAAATGTGGTTTTCTTTCTCAGCAGGATTCTTGGAGCTCATCCCAAGGTACTTAAAGTCCTCCTGCAAAGATATATTGTTGGTGAAAAATATCTCATTTGTCTAGAATTTTGTTTTGTTTTGCTTTTGTTGTTCTGGGCGTTGGAAGCCTGGACCTTGCAGTGCTAAGGAGGCAGCAATCTACCACTAAGCCCAACCCCAGAATTTGTACAGATTGCTTCCTCCCTTGAGCTCTCCAAAAGAAAACACAAAACAAAAACAAAAGATATTTTTAGGCAGTAAGAAATCCCCCTAAACTTTAGGGTCCCTGCAAGAACACATCAGCAGAATGTATAATAATGTGTAGGGAAGGGAGGCAGAGACAGGAGGATTGCTGAGTTCGCAGCGGCTTGCCTGGGCACCATAGTGAGCTCAGGGCCAGCCTGAACTACAAAGCGAGACCCTGTCTCAAAAAGCAAAAAAAAAAAAAATAAAATAATGTGTAGGGAAGCATGAACCTGCCAGGGAGCTTCCTGTACTCCTTGTATTCCTGTGGTTCTCCGTAGAAAGTCCAGCTGCCTTCCCATGTGGCCGTGAGGCCCTGCCTCCTGGTAGGTAGCAACTCACCTGTCGCTCCCCACGTACTGGCCCCCAAACTCCTGGTAGCCCCTGAGGTCATCCAGCTTCCACACCTGCCTCCAGGCTTTTGTGCAAACTGATTTGATCCTGAACTGTCCTTCCCACCTTCCCCCCCACCCAGCCCACTTCTGTCTGGGCACTAAGTCAGGTAGGATGCCCTTGACCTTGTGTGAGGTGTTGCTGTTAATAAGAACAAAGAAAATCTGAAAGTATCCCCAGGAATACTTTTTGGAAGGTACTAAGTAGCTGCCGTCCTTGATTGAATAGTTTGAAATGTTACAATAATAATGGTTATATTTAATTGTTATAGCAAAGTCATTTAATTTAACTACCACAGTAATTTGATGGATTGATTGATTGATTGATTGCTATACTTAATTTTCTGTTTCTCAACCCCAGTCAGTTGATGGAGGGGGGATAATCTAAATTTTAATTTCAATTTAAGCACATTCTAGTCCAACAATGATGTAAATGGTACTGTCTAGAAAAATGCTGGCTCTTGTTCTCCTTTATCTGCCAAGAAGAGTCCTGCTGTAGAAGGTTGGGGGCTGACTTAGGTGGCTCTGGTTGGGGGTGTGGGTGCGTAAACCAAATGTTTTAACAAAACCAAATCAAGACAAAAAAAAAAATCCTTTTAGAAAATAATTTAAATATTTACAGCAGAGGGGAAGCAGAAGACCAAGAATCCTAAGCTAAGGAGCAGCTTCTGAGAAGTACAACAGAGTAAGTTCAAACAGTAATAAGAAAATAATCAATATAATGAATGATATAATAATAGGTATAAGAATAGAACAGAAGTGAATAAAAAGGTATGAACAGAGAAACATTAGAAGTTGATTCTTTGGGGAGATTTGTACAGTTGACTTTATTATTTCAGAGAGAGAGAGAGAGAGAAAATGTTAAGCATAAAAATAACATTACAGGGCCGGAGGGTTAGCTCAGTGGTTCCGGTGCCAGCCTCACAAGCGCAAGGTCCTGAGTTCGATCCCCGGTAACCACATATAATGCTGGGTGTGGAGACACGCCCACCAACAATCAACACCGCGTACCACAATGCTGGACGTGGTGGCTCACGCCTGTAATCCCAGCACTCAGGAGGCAGAGACAGGAGAATTGCTGAGTTCGCGGCAGCTTGCCTGGGCACCATAGTGAGCTCAGGGCCAGCCTGAACTACAACGCAAGACCCTGTCGCAAAAAAAAAAAAAAAAAAAAAAAAAACATTACAGGGCCAGGGATTTAGCTCAGTGGTTCCAACATCTGCCTGGCAAGCACAAGGTTTACAGTTCTATCCCCAGTACCCCACATACAGTGCCAGGCATGGTGGCTCACACCTGTAACCCCAGCACTCAGAAGGCAGAGGCAGGAGGATTGCTATGAGTTTGAGGCTAGTCAACGACCTAGTGAGTTCAGGATAAGTCTGAACTACAAAGCGAGACCCTGTCTCAAAATAAAATAACATTACAGCTACAGCAGAGATTTAAAAAGATAATAAGGGAATATTATAAGCAGCTTTACTCAAAAAAATTTTTAAACTTGATAAGCAGTCCAATTCCTAGAATATTTTTATCTCCAAGTTGGGCTAAAGAAGTAGAAAAATTAAATAGCCTTAAATCTGTTATAGAAACAGTCCCACAAGGTCCAGACAGTTTTCTGGGGGAGTCTATCAGTCACTCATGGAACAGATAGTTCTAATCTTTTCCAAACTCGTTTAGACAGTAGGAAAGGAGAACATTTCCTAACTCATTTTATGAGACTTGTGTAACCATGATGCCAAAACTAGACAAGAACAAGAAAAGAAAACAAAAGTCAGTCTTATTTATGAATAGGTATTCAGGAAACCTTAAAAAGGCAAGTTGAATTCACCAACCTTGGTATATCCCAAGAACGCTGTTTGAGTTAACATTAAGAAAATTTATTAGTGTTAATTCATATCATTAAGCATTAAGCAGATTAAAGAAGAAAAATGTCACCTCAGTAATTATAGGAAAAGAATTTGATGAAGTCTATCCATGAAGAATACTACCAGCAAAGCAGGAATAGTGAGAAACTTTGGTAACCTAGTAAAAGGTATTTATCAACCCTCTAAATCAATTCTCAGACCCAATGGTATTTTCTTTACAACCAGGGACAAGAAGAAATGTGTATTTACTGCTAGTTTTATTTAACCGGGAGCCTTACCATTGAAGCCTAGAAGAAGAAAAAGTAGGTATTTTTAACACAAGAAATAAAACTGTCATTTTCTAAGTGAGCCTCAATTATTTAACAAGGTTGCTAGATACATAATCAATATACAAAAATAATTACATATCTGTACATCAGCAGCAATCCAAAAATATAATGTTTAAAAAAGATACCTCTGGAGATAGCACCAAACGCCAGAAATTATACCTAGAAAAAATATAACAGTACATTAGAACTATTTCTGTAGAAACATAAAACATTTATATTGAAGGATATTAAGATTTAAATGGGAAGAATAGGTATCCAAATGTAGAAATTCTCACTACTAATAAAGAGGTCAGTTTTCTCAGAATTGATCAGAGTAGTCAGTATAGTTCAATCAAAACCTCTGTAGGGTTTTTATGAAACTTGAAAAGCTGATTCCAGATTTTTATATACATATATACAAGAGCAAATAAACATATAAATAAAACATATATATATATATGTAGTAAGAATATGGGAAATATTTGCAAAGTTGGCCTTATAAATCAGTGAAAAAGAGGAAACTTTCCAGTATACAGTCCTTTGACAGTTACTTAATCGATATAGAATTAATTACATTCCCTACCTCATGCCATATATAAACATAAATCGTAGGCAAAGACTTAAGGCTTAGCAAAATATTAAGTCTTTTAGAAAAGAATACAGAATATGATGATTTTGGGTCAGATGAAAATCATAAAAGCAATAGTTGTAGTCAACTACACTGAATATTTAAAGTGAAAACCTTTTTCATGGAAAGATAGCCTAAGGAAAGTAAAAAGATATACTGGTTCCATTGTAACTTCCTGTGAGCCACAGGCTGAAGAAAGATTCCACCTTTCTCAGGGCACTCTACATCACCTGCGAGAAGTTGACATCAAGATTCATGTATATCTGACGTTCATCATGATAAAGCTCCAGTTCCTGGATTGTACAACCACATGTCTTGGCCACAAGATGCAAACCAGGAGGAGGTAGTGGCCACATCCATAATTAACAAAAGGATAATGGTCACAAAATACTAAAAACTTTCAAATATCAATAGAAAGAAAACAAACACTGCAAGTCTGGTGTGATGGCTTACCAGTGTAATCCTAGCACTCTGAAAGTCTGGCTCAGAATTGCAGGTTCAAGCCCTGCCTGGGCACCTTAGCAACTTAATAAGACCCTGTCTCAAAATAAAAATAAAAAGGCTTGGGGTTGTAGCTCAGTGCATAGTTCAATTTCCAGTGGTGCAGAAAGGACCCCAATGAGAAAATGAACAACAGTCATAGATATTCTTAGAAAAGAAAATCAGAATGGTCAGTAAATATGTAAAAAGATAAGATACACAGGCTCAATAATAATTAGAGAAATGCTTATTAAAATAATTCAGATACCAATTGATCATACCTGCCAGGCTGACCAAAATTAAGAAGTTCTGACAGTATAAATTCGTTGAACCTTCTAGAAAGCCAATTTGGCACCCACCAATAAAGCAAAGGAGGAAATAAGCCTCCACACAGCAGTTCCACTGTCCCTGGGCTGTCTTCTCTGAGTCCCAGGCTCCTTATGAGGATGCCTATGTGATGTTACTTCTTGGATACTCCAGAGCAGAGCTCTTCACCTGCCACCGTGGCCTTTATCCCTGCTTCTGCACCTGCTTACATCCCCTGCTTCTCCATCCTTTCCCTTCTAGGGAAGTCCCTTCCAGTCCACCTAACTGGCTAATCTGGAAACCCAGGACACCCCCCTGCTGCTTTACACACCATTCGCCCCATCCTGCCCCAGTGTGTATCTTAGATCCACCCACTCCTTTCCATCCTGCCACATGAACCCTGGTCTAAGCTACCATCATGTGTCCCTGAAACCCTTGCAGTGCTGGTCTGTCCATTTTAGCTCCTCCTTAAATTACCCCTCCCTTTTGTTCATACAACAGGCAGACTTTGGTCACATTCTTGCTTACAGCCTTCCAGTGGCTCTCTAGTGCCCTGAAGACAAACACAGAACCTTGACTGAGACCTCTGACCCATGTCACAGCCCAGCACTCTGTCTGCTGCCAGCTCTGTTGAGGTGCTCTGACACCTCCCAGACCTGTTCCCACTGCTGACCCTCTTCCTCCAGCTCCCTGTGTGATCCTCTCTTACTCACCCTCTGGGACTTAAATCCCTTGTTCTTAAAGAGCTCCCTGACTGCCCACTATGTGAAGGGCCTGTTACTGTTCCCTGTGCTGCATGTATGTGTGTTTGATGTACGTGGCCTTAGGCGTACAGCAGGAGAAGAGTATGGTTCATCCGGTGTCATCATGGAAGGCTGAGGAGGGAACACCTGAGAGATCTCACTGATGAGGGGACCAGCCAAGTTCAGAGCTGGGGAGGGCACCAGGAGCTGGGCTGTGGGGAGCTGGAGCAGACAGCAGGGCCAGGCATGCAGGTAAAGCAGGCCCAAATGGCCACTGCTGTAGAAGGGCTTAGAGAACTCTGAGTGCAGAGAAAGCAGAGACACACACTTGTAAGACCTCTGGGCAGGTTTTAATCAAATCACAGATGTGATGGAGAAAGTTGGGTAAATATTCCATGAATAAGCTGAAAGTGACCAAGAGTTTCTGTTGTATCCTTTAGCTCAAATCTGTTGTGCTCTACCATAGTTAAGAGGCAGGAGGATAGCCAGGAGTTCGAGGCCAACCTGGGCTATATAGTGAGTTCAAGGCTAGCCTGAACTATACAGCATTGCTAAAACTAACCCAAAAAAAAAGGGACCATATTTAAGTGTTTAACTCTAAAAGCCAGTTCTAAATAAAGCCAGGATGTCTGAATGGTGTGTTCCAAGAACATTTCATAGGGAGTCCCACAACCCGGGAGCCAGTCCAGATGCTACTGTCCACTATCTCTGTGACCTTGGGTACCTCCCCAGGCCTTTTCCTGCCTGCCTTTCAGCATATGTAAAGTGAGTAGCCAAATGAGATTCTGCATGGAACCCCCAGCTCTGAGACCCAGGATGACGCAGTAGACAAGTTCCTGGGGTGACTGACATCTGTACAACAGAAGGGGGTGTTTTCCGATAGACCTGCTCTGTTATAAGTACTGGGCTTCCTGTAGGGAACAGATCAAACAAGGGCCCAGCAACCACTGTCAGTTAACCACTCTTGGATAATGCTCTTATTCAAGGTCACCCAAATGCCATTTCCTCCATATTACCCCCAAATACCCAGCCAGCCACAAACTTTTCCTTGCCTTGTTTGTAGCTGTCTTGATTTTGAGCCTGGAGATATCTGCCCTTGTATTTTGACTTATTAGGGCAAAGTTTAACTTGCTGTATACTAAGACTTATGATTCTGAAATCTGAAGGGTTGGAACCATGTGCATGTCTATGTGGCTGTGTGTCTTTGTGTGTGTCCATGTGTGTTTGCACACTTATGTCCCCATGGACATGGACATAGCAAAGACTACAGTAAGTCTCCTGGGCAAGAAGAACTAGACTGCGTGGTAACTGACTCTGGGCCTCAGACCGGTGATGTTCGGGCTGCGTAAGACTCACCTGCCTCTTTCCAGAAATACAATTCCCAGCCTCCCCTCACCCCCAAGATTCTGATGGAGCAAGCCTGGGGTGGGACCACAGAATGTGACTTCTACCTCTGATTCTCACACATCACTAGGGTTAGGTACCCTCAAAGTACTCTTTCCCAAGTGCAGTCTGTGATGTACCTATTCCTGTCCCTCAAATTGGAGTCTGAGGGGCTCCATGAATTGGTTTTGAATGTATTGGTGGTGCATACCTGTAATCCTAGCTTGGGAGGCTGAGACAGAAGGATTGCTCTGAATTTGAGACCAGCCTTGCTACACCAGCAAGTTCAAGGACAGCCTAAATTAGACATTGAGATTCTGCCTTAAAAAAACAAAACACAGGAAAACAGCAGTCAACTAAAGTGCATTTCCAGCCTTCAAAGTCCTGTGTTCTGCTCTGGTCAAACTGGTCTCTTGACATCACTCAGACATGCCTTCTGGCACTCTGCCTCTGACCTTGTCCTCTGCTGCATCTGTAAAAATTACTTCCATCCTGAAAGCCCACCTGGTTTCATTCTCCTGTTTTATCCCAACGTTTCCCCCTTTTCGTCTTCTCACCTTTATTGAGGCTTCACTGACAAACTTGGAATTTTAGGCACCCTCTTGCCTCTTACCCATTAGTAAGCCCTTTACTGAGTGTTGGCCCTTAGATACTCTTATACAAAGTTTGGGCCCAGGGTCCTTAACCTGCTGAGGCCTAGCTGACCAGTTCTAGCTGCAGGATATGAGATACATGGGTCACTGCAGTCCCAAGTAGCCTGCTGCCGTGACCCCTTCCTGAGGGAATTCCCCTCTTGCCCAGCAGGCCATTCTCAGACTGTGGGACCTACTTTAGTAGTGGAGGTGACAGTAGTGGCAGCCACTGTGGTCACCATGGCGATGGGGTGATGCATTTTAATTGTCTTAGAGGATGGTCCCAAGGCCTGAGAGCACTATGTCTTCATGTAGTCTGGCTTACTGATGGCTCAATTAGAGCAGCAGTAGGACTGTGGTGCCGCACACAGGCCAGCTTCCTAATTGAAAGCACATTTTCTCCTCCAAAGCTGCAGCTGGTTTGGTTCTGCTCATGCAGAAAAGGATATAACCTTGCATAACATAGGAAATGAACGGTTGAGAGAGAAGCCAAATTCAATTTCAGTCAGATATGTTGAGGCCGAGCCCATGATCTATGGGAGCCAGGGCAGGAGCGGTGCGCATGTGGAAAGGCGCGCACTCAGCAGTCTATTAATCACGGCCGCCCGCCCGGCACTGCTGCCCTGCGTGCTGGGGGCCGCTGCGCCCGTGCGTGCCTCGGCAAGGCTGGAGAGCAGCCAAGCACTCCAGAAGTTAACCTCTTAAAGACCCGGAGCTGCTTTCTGTTGAATAAATGTAATTTTGTGGTCAGAAATAAATGCCTGTGATGTAGCAGGAGCTTTGAAAACAACAGCGAGCCAAAGCTATTACAAATTGCTCTGTGTTGAGGAAGTCAACAGCAGACATCAAAATTCCGCGTGTACGGCAAATTGATTTCGGCCCAGAGCTCTGCAGCTATTCAATAAAAGTCCTATTAAACCATTGTATGTAATGAACAATCCAGAGCAAATCTAATATTTTCAGTGGATAATTATTTTTAACATCCTCTTGGTAACCGTCAGTGGATTTCTTAGATATCTACAGTGTGCACCAAGTAGCGTAGGCCTTCCCAGCTGTTGCTGAGCCTCATGGTCTGGGAATTGACAGTCAGGCACCCCATTGGCTGTTTGGCCCCCTGCGGTGGGGGTCAGTGGCAGCTGGGGGCCAGTCCTGCTCACGAGGGAGGGAGGCATGTAGGGTTTCTGGTGCCCCGTATATAGGAAGTGCTTGGAAAATATTTGTTGAATTGACCTGAACTGGTTGAAATGGGCAAAAGGAAGTTCAGAAAGCTTCAGAATGGCGGAAGTGATGTATTAGCAAAGCTCACTTGAAATCTGAGGCTATAGAACCCAGAGGGCCACAGGTAAAGGGGGACTGGGATAGACCTGACACCCCAGGAGGCCCCAGGACTTGCCTGCCTCACTTGGTTCCTTGACAACATGGGAAACTCAGTCTTTGTCACCACCCAAATGGCCTTGCTGCAGCTGAGTGGGGCTCACTTCACCTGCTGCACTGCACTCGGGCCATGAGCCCATCCTGCTGAACTTTAACTCTTTATCGTCTCCTCTTCTGGACCATGAGTTTCTCAAGGACAGAGTCTGCATGTTCATTCTTTGATCAGTAACACTTTACTTACTATCTGCAGACCTGAATTGGGCCCAGGTATGTGATTCTGGCCAAATGAATGCAGATCCTGCTTTAACAGGCTAATAATGTTTAGCGGGGTGTATATCCCTATGCTGGATAGCTGAATGAGTGGGTGGAAGAGAGAGGGAAGGATGGGTGGGTAAATGGAAGTGTATGTGAAGCGATGATAGATATTTGGATAGACAAATGTATGAAAAGGGATGATTAGGAAATGGGTGGTTGGGTGGAGGCAGTGGATGGATGAGGTGGGCGCGGATAAATAAATGGATGGATTGGCTAGAGCTGTGGACGGGTGGAGTGAATGCTCCTATTAAATGAATCCATGTTGAATTTTAAAAAATAAATAAAAAGACTTTTTTATGTTTCATCTGCTTCTATCCCTGTCCCAGTTCAAGGGTATGAAAGTCAGAGCACTTACCTCCAGTTACATGTTTAGAGGTTTGACTTTCCCCCTGGCCTTGACCTTCACAGGTCAGATGACCTCTCAGTGCCTCTATTCATCTGATGGGCATGACGTGTTGGGGAAATGAATTCTCATGAAGATTAGAATTAGTGTTATGTGTAAGAATAAACTGATTTTTAATAGTTTGGCTTTTTTCTTGGGCTAAAATTATCTAACAGTACGCAAGCATATAGTACTTACTTGAAAATCATGGAATCTAAATTATAGGGGTTATTTTCTGCAGTTCTGTCTTCCCTTGGAAAAACTCAGTCTGGAAATTAATTAGGTTTTACTAATGTTCCATCAATTTAATGCAGTAATTCCTTAAGTGAAATTGACACCAAGGACCAGATGGCCAAAGTGAGGGTCTCGTGGACCTGAGAGGGTAGCGTGTTGACCCTGTCCCTGTTTGATCATAGCTGAGGACCAAGACATTCTGCACTTGAATTCGGAGGATTCTGCTTCCCAACCTGCCACCCCCCACCCCAGTGTAAGCCTTCTTATGCTCTGTAGCACACCATCCCCATAATCACATGGTCAGCCTGCCACCCTGTGCTGGGGATATGTCTGTGGCCAGTGCCCAGGCACAAGGTAATGTAGAGCAAGAGGGATAAGTGGGGCCCCGTGTGCCAGTGGGGCCCCCATCCTGGGCTCTGCTCCTCCTCCCCCTCCTCATCCTTGTGCTCTTCCTCTTCTTCCTGCAGTCCTAGCTCATGCTGCTCCCTCAGGCTTTGCTCTGCTCTTCCAAGTGCCACCCTCCTGTTACTACATACTCATCACCCCGACAAGTGTTTCCAGACTAAAGGAGTCCCTCATTCATTCCCGTGATGAAGCTTGTGGCTCAGAAGCCACAAGCTCACCTGCCACCTGCATAGACAGGCCTCACTAACAGGGCTGACTGGTGGGCAGTGGACCGAGTAGGTCACCAGGCAGCAGGAAGGGAACATTAAGCCCAAGTATTTGAACTCGTTATTCCATCTGCCCCCTGGGGAAGCGACATGATCTCTCTCAACTGAGATTCTTTACCTACCGGATCTTGTGCTGTGCCACATGTGCCCTCTAAGAAGGAACCTTTTGGGCCTGCTGATTTCCAGCACGAGGGCAGGCAGCCACTGGGCTGCCCCTTTGCTGGGGAACAGAGGGAGGCCTCCGTGCCTTCCTAGACTATTACTGCGTGGGGCTACTCTTCGGTCTTGGCCTTGAGCCTGGAAGGATAGAGGTAGGACAAGAGTTAGCATGGCCTTGGGCCGGAGGGTTAGCTCTGGTTCTGGCGCCTGCCTCGCAAGCGCAAGGACCTGAGTTCGATCCCCGGTAACCACATATAATGCTGGGCATGGAGACACGCCCACCAACAATCAACACCGCATACCACAATGCGGACGTGGTGGCTCACGCCTGTCATCCCAGCACTCGGGAAGCAGAGACAAGAGGATTGCTGAGTTCGCGGCAGCTTGCCTGGGCACCATGGTGAGCTCAGGGCCAGCCTGAACTACAGAGTGAGATCCTGTCTCAAAAAGCAAAAAAAAAAAAAAGAGTTAGCATGGCCCTTCCAAGCCTGTGTCCAGTGGGGGATGGAAACTAACCTGGACATCAGGCTCCTCTGACTCTGTGACACGGGCACAGCTTGTGGACAGGTGAGCAGCTTGGAGAGCATCTCCAGCACCAGCCATGTGCCGGAAGCTCCACTTCATCTGTGCAGCAGCCTTAGGTGACCTCTCAGAGGCATGGAGATCATGAGCTATAGAGCTAAAATCCAGACTTGAATGTCTGACTTCAAAGTCAGTTATTCTGTTAACTTTTTAAAAATATTTTAATTGATTTTATTGGTACATTTTATATACAAGTTATGATCACAATCAGCATTGAGAATTGGTACAATACCTAACACATCTTAATTCTTTTTTTTCCCCATTCTCCTGCCCTCCCTACAACCCCCACCCCCTATATATATAAGCTTTATTTCCTTCAATTTTTTTTAACTGTCCAATTTTTTCTTTCCCTTCTTTACTTACCCTTATCTACCCTTTTCCTTTTGAGCATTTTATTCCTATTTCAGGCTACATATCATACATTTTAGAACTCATTTACACCTTCAGTTTCTCATACCAGAGAAATGATGCAGTATTTACACATTTGTGTCCTATTTATTTCACTCATGAGTATGTCCTCAAGGGACATCCATTTGAGTATAAATGACTCAAATTTATCATTCTTCATGGCAGAGCAATGCTCCTTTTTTTTTTTTTTTTAAACACATCTTTATCCAGTCTCCTGCTGATTGGCATTTGGGCTGTTTTCAAGATTTATTCCATTTTTTTAAAAAGGATTTGTTCTGTTAACTTTTAAGAAGTGTCTAAAAGCACCTTCAGAAGTTAGAGAAAAGGTTAAAGAAGAGAGAAGCCTACCCGCTTAACAACAGGGGTGTAGAAAGGAAGAGAACCTATCCAAGGGCTGCAGGGGGCTGGGACAGAGCTATCTCTGGCAAGGAGCCTTTCCTTTCAGTGCTATGTCTGCTCCACCCCCAGCCCTTCCTATTTATCTTCAGGCCTGGACCCACTGATATTTGGGGACTCAGGAGACAAATCTGACCTAGAGACATAAAGCCTGCCGTCTTCCCAGAGCAAACATCTTGAGTGTGTTCATTGAAAACCAACAGGCGAGTGCCCTCTCAGGAATACAGGTACTTTGCCACAGGCAGGGAGCAGCAGTCGTTGGGCTCAGGTCTGTCTGTGATATTCCCTAGGGTCCCTGCCATGGCACTCCCAGCAAAGGCTGGGCCGGCCCCCTCTGACACCGTTCAGTCACACTCTGGCTGCCCTCCTGGGTTCCTGCTGAGACTAACAGAGAAACCAAAGGATAGATCACTGATACCAAAGTCACACAGATCTGAATTAACATGATGACCTTGACTGAATCCTTTCAATTTCTCTGTCTCCTCTGCAGGGTGAAAAAAATCTCCTTCACAGAGCAGAGGTTTCATATGGAGATAGTTAATGGTCGTGACATAAAAACAGTGCTGAATGGGGCCGGAGGGTTAGCTCAGTGGTTCCGGCGCTTGCCTTGCAAGCGCAAGGTCTTGAGTTCGATCCCCAGAAAACACATACAATGCTGGGCGTGGAGACTCACGCCCACCAGCAATCAATACCACATACCACAGTGCCGGGCATGGTGGCTCACACCTGTCATCCCAGCACTCGGGAGGCAGAGACAGGAGGATTGCTGAGTTCGAGGCTTGCCTGGGCTGCATAGTGAGCTCAGAGCCAGCCTGAACTACGAAGAAAGACCCTGTCTCCAAAAAAAAAAAAATAGTGCCGGATGAAGGTAGCTCAAGCTATTGCTCATTGAATCCTCTACATCTTTTGGCCTCTCAAGTCCCCCGTGCTACCACAGGCTTCTGCACCTGTCCCAAGTTACTGCATGAGGGCCACCAGATTGATGGCCTTAGTCTTACTTCTGACCAGGCCCTCTCTTACTCCAGGCCCCCGCAAAGCTCCCTGTTTGGGCACTCATGTCTACCTCCCAGCATCACTGTCACAGCTTGAGCATTCCAAATGCCAAATACTCCAAATGCTAAAACTTTTGAAACTTAAAAGTTCATATTTTGAAGGATATCAGATTTTGATTTTTTTAAAATAAGGATTCTCAACCATTAAAATTTGTGCAGATAGTCCTAAATCTGAAATACTTTGAAATCTGAAATACTTTGAAATCTGAAATACTTCTGGTCCCACACATTCAAATAACGGATGGTATCACCAAATACCATCTCTTTTGCACCTCCTGTTTCAGGAAAGGCAGAGCTGTTCTCCCTGCCTCCCATAGAGTTTCCTTCTGTCCAGTATAATCCTTTTTTTTGGGGGGGGGAGTTCCTAGAGATTGAATCCAGGACGTTTTTGTTTGTTTGTTTGTTTGTTTTTGAGACAGGGTCTTGCTTTGTAAATCAGGCCAGCTCTGAGCTCACTACGTAGCTCTGGCTAGCCTCAAACTCACAGCAATCCTCCTGCCTCTGCCTCTGCCTCTGCCTCTGCCTCTGCCTCCTGAGTGCTGGGATTACAGGCATGAGCCACCATGCCCAACACTGGTATGTGGTACTGATTGCTGGTGGGCATGAGTTACCACGCCTCGTATTGTTGTATGTGGTTTCCAGGAATCAAACCAGGGATCTTGCGCTTGCTAGGCAGGTGTTGGAACCACTGAGCTAAATCTCTGGCTCCACCAGGGCTTTTATAAGTAAACAAGTAAATTATCCTCCCACACCTCTCATACACACCCACCTTTAATTCTATTTTGAGACAAGATCTTGCTAAATTTCTCAGACTCAGTTGAATTTGCAGTCCTGCTGCAGAGTGCCCCCCTGTGCCTGGCCAGAGTGATCCCTCCACGTCACTCCCTGATTGACATCAGCATGAAGCTGCCACTCACAGTCCCTCCCTTCATGATCTGGCCTGTGTTCCCACGTACTTCAGATCCATGCACCTCTCCGAACAGTTGTTCCATTTCACCGCACCTCCATCACCCCCAGATGATTGTGCCCCATCCTCTTCCAAAGTCACCTCAGTGCACAGAACAGGGCACTCAGCAGAGTCTGTGACCTCCTGCCTCTGTGGGCAGAGTGAAGAAAGAAGGTGAAGGAATGTGGGTGTGGATGCCTGTCGGTGTGCACATAGTTCTTGAAAGGCCCACAAGGAGATCTGTACCTCCAGGCCAGGCAGCTTGGGGACAGATGGGTAGGGATGGGAAAGAGACCCACTTCTCATTGTGTACTTGTCATTCTCTATTTATAGTTAAATGATTTTTATAGTATATTCACAAAGTTGTATATCAGTAACCCTAATTCCAGAACATTTTAATCTGCTCAAGAAAAGCCTTTTACCTGTCAGCAGTTACTTCCCATGTATTCCATCCCAGTCTACTTTCTTTCTTTATAAACCTCTATACATACTAGGGTTGAACCTAACACCATCACACTAATGTACATCCCCAGCCATTTTTTATTTTGAGTGATAGAGTATCACTTAAGTCACCTGGGCTCAGCTCGAATTTGTGATCCTCCTGCTTCTGCCTCTCAGTGATAGAAATACAGACATGTGCCACTACTTCTGGCTTCGTTGTCTTTTTAAATTGATTTTATTTATTCATGTTTTGCCATTCTCAACATAATCTATAAATGAAGTCATATCATACATAAATAAGCTATTACTGGTTTCTTTCAGCATAGTTTTGAGATCCATTCATGTTGTAACACATCACTACTTCATTCCTTTCTGTAGCTGAGTAATAGTTCATCGTGTTGGGTGTGCTGTGCTTTAGCCATTCTTTGGTGGCCACTTGGGTTTATTCCACTTTTTGACTATTCTGAATATGAATATTTGTAAGCTTTTATGTATATGTGTATTTATATTGCTCTTGGGTATGTACCTAGGAGTGGAATTGTTAAGTGTATGCCGACTCTATATTTAACATTTTGAGTAACTGCCAAAATATTCTCCAACCAGCTATGCCATTTTACATTTCCATCGGGAATATGGGAAGGTCTCAGGTTCTCTAATCCTCTGTATCAATTCTTACTGTTTGATTATAGCTATCCCTGTGGGTTAAAGTGGTATCTCACTGTAGTTTTAGTTGCATCTCTCTAATGACTGTTGATGTTGAGTATCTTTTCATATGTGTTTGGCCATTTGTGTATATTCTTTAGGGAACTGTCTCTTCAGATCTTTTGCACATTTTTAAATTCAGCTGATTATCATTTCACTATTGAACGATAAAAGACCTTTATATATTTTGATTAAAAAATCTCTTGTCAGATAGATGATTGGCAAAACTTTTCTCCCATTATGTAGGTTGATTTTTCTCTTTCTTGATAGTGCCTTTTGAAGGACAGAAGATTTAAATTTTGTGAAATCTAACTGATCTGTTTTTTCTTTTGTTTGTGTTTTTGGTGCCATATCCAAGAAATCATTGCTGAAACCAAGGTCATAAAGATTTATATTGTTTCTTTTAAGTGGTTTATAGTTCTAGCTTTTATATTTGGGTCTTTTATTGATTTCAAGTCAATTTTTGTATACAGTGTAAGGTAGGGATCCAACTTTGAGCTTTTGCTTGTGGATATCCAGGTGTTGAAAGAAGTCTTTTCCAGCTTCATTCTTTTGTCATTCTTGTCAAAATCAGTTGATCATAATGTGAAATTCACTTTCTGGGTTTTCATTTTTTCCATTGGTTTGTATATTTATCCTTATGTAACTACCATAGTCTTGGTTCATGTAACTTGTAGCAAGTTTTTGGACTAGGAAGTATGAGTCCTTCGAGCCTTTCAAGTTTGTTTTGTTTTGTTTGGGAATCCTTTGAGTTTCCATGTGTCTCAAGATCATTTTATATATTTTTACAATGAAGCCACCTGGCTTTTTGTTCTCCAAGCATGGAGGATCAAGCCTAGGGGCCCTCTACCACTGAGCTACATTCCTGCCATTTTTATTTTGAGGTTTTTATTTAGAAGTCAGGGTCTTGCTAAGTTGCCCACGTAGGACTCAAACTTGATATCTTCCTGCCTCAGCAACAGCTGGGATTTTGGTAGACACAACATTGAATCTATAAACCAACTTGATGACTCTTACTATCATAACAATAGTAAGTTCTCAATCCAGGAAAAACTTCTATTTAATTTAGTTGCTTTCAACAGTGTTTTATGATTTTTAGGAGTACAAGTTTTGTATATCTTTTGCTGAATTTATTGCTAAGTATTTTATTTTTTGTTTCTATCATAAATACTATTTTTCTTAATTTCACTTTACTTTCTCAGTATATAGAAAAAAATTTACTTTTGTATATTGATTCATATTATGCAGCCTTGATGAGTACTTTGTCTCCGTACTTTAAAATTTGTTTACTCTGTAGTCATTATTAGTCACAAAACAGTGTTTAAAAATCTTAGGCAGGCCTCTCGCCTCCATGTCTTCCTCTTCCTCAGAAGCCTGCCTCCACACTCTGTGATTTAACTACAAGTGGAAGTTACTGAGAGGGAGGAAGCAGCCACTGCCCCATCCTGTCCCTTCAGAAGTGCAAGTAGGAGGTCCTAGGCCCCCAGGATGGGTTAGTACACACCTGCACAATTCAGTACGACCTGAATGCAGGGTGAAGGTGTGCATGAGCTGGTGAGTGAGCCAGCAGCCCGTGCCTTGACTCTGTGGAGCCTGCTACACACAGAGCCCCGGCTGTCGGAGCTGTGATCTGCTGAGCTGCAGGCTCCGCCTCCTGGTTCCGCTGCTCTCCAGGGAAAGTGAAGACAGCTAATCCCTCCTCACAACAGCCCTTGAGGTCCTGCTGACGGTGGCACGTCAGCTGTCATGGAGGCTTTGTGCTCCGCACAGGAGGAGCAAGGTGCTGGTTATGACTTCCCTTAGCTGTACTGTTCTGTCCTCTGCAACACATCTCTTCTCTGTAGCCTCCTCATACCCTGGACCCTCCCTAAGTCCCATTTTTTATAGCACTGTCTTGCTCCCCAGGTATCGCCTCTCAGGAATTTGGTGGAGTGCAGGGAGCAATTGAGGAATACTTCTATCTGTTTCTACCAGAAGCAGTTTGTTTTTTGTTTTTTGTTTTTTTTTGCTTTTTGGAGACAGGGTCTCGCTTTGTAGTTCAGGCTGGCCCTGAGCTCACTATGGTGCCCAGGCAAGCCGCCGCGAACTCAGCAATCCTCCTGTCTCTACCTCCCGAGTGCTGGGATTACAGGCGTGAGCCACCACGTCCGGCATTGTAGTATGCGGTGTTGATTGTTGGTGGGCGTGAGTCTCCACACCCAGCATTATATGTGGTTACCAGGGATCAAACTCAGGTCCTTGCACTGGTGAGGCAGGCGCTGGAACCACTGAGCTAACCCTCCGGCCCCAGAAGCAGTTTTGCAACATTACCTGGGTCTACCAGGCATCGTCTTTATAATCAAAGGAATTCTGAAAAATGTGTCCCTCTTCGTTGTGCTCAAGGAAATGCTGTATAACAGGGTCCTGTGGACAGGATTCGGCGTCCTGGAGCATTGTGCTATATGCTGGAAACCAAACAGGAGCATGACCATGAGAAACTGAGCTGGTAGTGGCAGCAGAACCCACACTCATTTCCGTGTTTTTCTCCTTCTTGCATGTTACTGCAGAGGTGCCCAGTGTTGGGGGGGGTGGGCTCTCATACCCAAGTCTTCCCTTTCTATCCACAAAACTCTCATGCCAGTAGCAGGGCTGGGGTTGAGCCAGACACAAAATGAACACATCTTAGAGGGGAATGACCAGGCTCTTAGCTACCTTTATCTTTTTTTCAGAAAATTTGTGTCTTTTACCTGGCTCTGTTGAGATAAAATTAGAACTCTGCTGCTTTGGCCTGTTTACATGTCTGTTTTGGGCAGGACCTGGGTCATCTCAGCTGGCATCTATATTCCATGTGGCTCTGTGGACGCGTTATGCCCTTGAAAAAGCCCTGCAGCCAGACGGAGAGTGAGAAGAACTGTTCTCCTGTACCCACTGATCTCTGTGGCCTGTCACCCAGCAGAGCACAGCAACATGACAGTTCTTGTAATGGTCTGTGTTTATTTCTAAATTGTTAGCCTGTAAACTCCTGGGGCATAGGATTGTTCCTCAGCATGGCATTGCCACCATGGTGTCTCAAGGGTTAAGTATCTGGGTCCCCAGGACTTTAAGCATCTTGTCCTCCTGGTTGGGTTGACAGTAGAGGGAACAACCCTGGTTTAGTGGGAAGCAAGGGCTGAGTTCGGGTTTGACTGTACCAGATGCCTGATATGGACAATCTCACATTTCATTGTCACGGCTTCCCAGAGGGAGTCATTACTCCCCTCACTTGGCAGGTGACAAGACCAGGCTTAGCCAGCTTCAGTAAGCTGCCCCCAAGTCCCATAGCTGGGGCCAAACCCGAGTCTGTCTTTGCTGCAGTGCACACTCTTTGTGCTCATCATATGGCCTAGGTCCCAAATCCAGTGTACAGTGCGGGGTGTCACTAAGACCCTTAGGGGCCTGTTGCTGAGTAGCTTGGTGCCTTTGTATATCAGAAAAGTACAGCTGCTAACACGGCAGCTCCCCCACTGTTTACCAACTGCTACCATGACTTTAATTTTTATAGTGACCGAGATCTGCCCTCCCATTCGGCAGATAAAGAAGCTAGGCACAAGGAAGCAGTTGAGTGGCTCAGGTAGCATAGCTGTGCAGTGGGCACTGCTGTCCACCGCACACCTGTCCTGGCAAGTCCTGAGAACACCCTGGAAGGGGCCCCCTTTCCAACTCAGGGGCATGTTACCTCTGAAGCCACAGCCACCTCCTTAGAGTGGTGGCCAGCCTTTCTGGTTGGGGGGAATCCTGCGAGCCTTATAGAAGTCCACATCATTGCCTCTTTCTGTGCCTCACTCCAGGTGGGGTCCATGGTGCCCTCAGAGGCCTGCTAAAGCTTGCAGTACCCAGTATTCACTCTTGCACTATGAGCTCACGTTGATGGTTGTGGCACACAAACGCCACGCCCCAGGTGAGGTTTGGGCATCACACCACCATGACAGCAGAGTTGATAAAGTCCCGTCTTCTCCACGGCAGCCATGACGTCATTTGGCTAGAGCCCTCCTCTTTGCTTAGCCACCCATGTGCCTTACCACAACTTTCTCATTCTGACTAGAGACGTTCCTGTCCCCTGGGTGACTCTACAATTTGTCTCTCTAGACTACACTTTGATTCTCTGTGTCTCAGTTCAACAGTGCATCTGGGGGAGCCCAGACCTGTTCTTCCCCTCGGCACTCAGCAGGACCCAACACACACACACACACACACACACACACACACACACACGTTGCTCTGTGTATGTGAGGCTTTCCCAGGTCCTGAGGACAGAAAAGAGAAAGTGCCACTGTCGTGGCCCACAGGGACCCAAGGAAGCTCAGGAGTCCTGTGGCACAGTGTGAAAAATGCTTAGAGAGATTTATAGTGCTCAGGGGTACACAAGGATCCAGTGACCAGCAGTGCCAAGGTAAAGCAAGAAGTCTCTGCAGAGAAGATGCTGCCTTAACCAGTATATGAAGAGCTATCTGGAACTCTGTGACCTGGGGTGAGGGGCATTTCTGGCAGAGGAACTAGCATCGGAAGACTGGAAGCATGAAGGGGCTTGATGTGTCGAGAAGCCTGAAGCCTGGCCTGCTAAGTGTGAGCACTACGGGATTTCGTGGTGGGGATTAAACTAGAGTTCTGCTTGGAAGGTTCTGAAACTTCAGAACTAAGAGCTATGAACTTTAGACTGAGGGTAGGGGTGGCTGTTAAGGCAAGGTGACCATATATCTCTTCTGGTTCTTGTGATGGCCTTCTGGATCCATTACGGAGTTCACATCAGCCAGTGGCAAGGAGACCTGCTATGAAAGTGGTCTGTAGGGCAGTAGTCCCCAGCATCCATGCTAGGAGTCACAGAGGGCTTCCTTTAAGGCTGGAACATCAAAAGAGAAAAAGGATGATAGTTCTGAAGTCAATTTCAATGACAGATGGTTCAGGGACTTTTTGCAGGATGTCATTTTAAGGCACAAGCATACTCTAAGGAGTTGTAAATGCTATTTAAGAGACAGTCTTTGGCAGTTTCCTTTGTACAGTAACTAATGCTCTCAGACTATAAGTTTACTTCTCACGGACATTGTAAGATATGGAAACAATTGAGATCTTCTAAGCACATCGAGAGTTCCTTTTGATCACTAACACAGAGCCGGCTCAGAGATCACTACGTGTTTCCATGTTATCTGCCCCATCCCATCTCTCTAGTTTTGCCCTACAGCAGGTGCCCCTCCCACCCCCTCCCTGAGACATAGACGATAAAAGCACATCAGGCAGAGGGTCCGCTGTAGGCTCACAAATCCACCATGCATGTTAGAGCAAAAACTGGCCCTCTGATTTCCAACTCAGTGTGCTTTCCACTCTGTCAGACCATCTTCTCCCTTCCCTCCCTGGCCTGACAGAAATAAGTAACCAAGCGTCACAATAAACAAGCAGGTGAAAATCTTTTGTCTCTCAGTACATTGGCTGTCTAGTCCTTTTTTTTAGTTTGCACTGTCATCATAGATACAGAATTGGGACCCATGACAGTGAGCTCTCACAGTATTATCCTGCAGTGAGAACCCCCAGTCTCCATGGCCCATGGCAACTTGGGATTGTCTCTTGTTCATCTCGGTGCAGGCTGTGGACTGTGGGTTGATTGTGACCTGCCCCATCATGTCTATGTTGTAGCCACTTCTACCAGGTCATGCTGTTCTTGTGGCAGAAGGGGCAAATTCAATGTCCAGACTGCTGTAGCTCTTAAATCCATGCTTAGGCACGGCCTGTGGAGGCAGCACTGTCACCTCCCTGCTGTTAGCCAGAACTCCTGTGGCCACACCTGACACAAGTGGTGTGAAGCACCCACCTGGAAGGTGCCATGTGCACCAGGACAGGTGCTGTAGCTGGTCTTGAAGCTGTGGACACAGATGTTTGACGGCAGACAGCATGGACAGTGTCGGGGGCCAATAGCACCTTCTCACTCCTAAATCTTGGGACTCTCCCACAGAGTTCTGTGAACTTGCTCCCCAGCCCTTGACTCCAAACATTTATAGTACTACAAGCAAAAACTGAGATTTTGAGTAAAATACATTTGCCTTTAAATGTAACTCCTGTGGCGTAAAATTCAGCCTTGTGAAAGTGATGTCAGATTCTAGGACCTTGCACTAGAGTATGCTGGGCATCTCCGTGGCAAGAGACTGAGCAGCTCACTGCAGGAAGACACCGCAGGAGCACCCGGGGTGTGTGCAGTGGGAAAGGCAATGCTCCTGATGGGTGTGGCCAGCCAATTAGCTGTCCCCATGGTGTAACACAGAACAAGTGCTCACGGCACAGAGAGTACTTTGCATATTATGCATTTTCATAAAGATTTGAAACCGAGCTCCTTAGCTATCTGCAGATAAAACAGTTGGCCAGCCAGCAGAGGTGAGGTTTTATTCACCTGTGCAGAGTGTGTGTGTGCCTACTGTGTACAAGTCCCTGGGAAAGAGAAGGCAGTGGAGCCTACAGCATGGTCTGGACTTTGAAAGAATTTGGCATCTCCTGAGAAGAGGGCCCCTGTCTGAGGGCCAAGGACAGTCCCTCAGGGTGGTGGGAGTGGCTAAAGCTGGGAAATACAACTTCCCTGAGCCCCAGGATCAGGGAACATTCCAAGGAGGCGCCTTCTAGGCTGAGTGGAAATTGCTCCGGCTCTCAGGGAACAGGGAGTGACTGGGTGTGGCCAGGGTGGGGGGAGTGGCAGGACGTGAACCTGAAAAGGAAGCTGGTCTTTTAGAGCGAATGGGTTTTCCCGTTGGTATAGCCTGAGTGGCCACCATGGCAGTACCTCTGTCCTTGGCACTTCTCCCAGGGAGTGCAGGGAAAATCTCTACCCTAGGCTCACCCATGCTTGTGAAGGAGCCACTGTGTACATTCTAATTCCACACTCTCCCTTCAGACCTTCCCCTGAACCTTCTTCACAAACCCTCCATTTGTGAGGCGTTTCCAACCCCCCCCCCCCAGCATATAGAGAGCGAGCCCGGAAGCAGGTGAGGTGAGCAGTCTTTCACACTTCCCTCTGGGAATGCAGAGGGGTACACAGGAGGGTCCTGTCCTCTTCCTGGGAGGTAGCTGCATGGAAACTTGGAGGAAAGCTCTCCCAGAAGGTAAAGTCGGTGTTAGGTGCTACCCCCTTGTGCTAGGCACCAAGTATGTCCCTTTTGTTAGCAGTCTGCTTCCCCAGCCCTGGCAGATGGGTGCTGTCATCTCATGGAGCTGGCCTGCAGAGCCAGTTAGGTGGCTCCAGTGTCTGGGTACCCCACTCCACCCCCTCTCAGAACCGTGCCAGCCTGAAGGAATATGGTTCTAAGTCTGGGAAAATGGAGCTTTTGCTTGGTCTCAGAGCACAGGCTGGTCTTCTGAGATGGCCTCAAACACTTTTCCAAGTAACCAGTCAGGAAACCGGAAGTCACTGACTATGACAAGGAGTTCTCAGGTGTCAGCAAACAGAAAAAAAACTACCACAGGAAAGAAGAGCTGAGAGAGAGACCAGAAGCATACTCCCAGGGCTATCCTGTGGCTGTGAGAAGGAGCCAGATGTCAAAAATTTCCAGATTTTTCCAGGGGTTTTTGAAAGTCTTATAAGGAAGCGGAAAGAGAGAAAGAGGTGGAAACTCAGCATCAAATGAATAAAATATAAAACATAACATCAAATGAATAATCAGCACCTCTTAAGAAATTTCATAGTCCAATTGCTTAATGAATTAATTAAACTCTGTGCCTTGCCCTCATTCTCTTTGGATTGGATCTGAACTTCCTGTGTCTGTGGAAGAGGGCTCAGAATCATGGTCCTTGAATTAGTTTCCCTGGGACTGTCATAACAGAGTACCACAACCTAGATGGCTTAAAGACCAGATTTGATTGTCTCAAATCGTAGCAGCTGAAAGGCCAAGGTTAAGGTATGACCCACACCAGATACTGTACTTCTTTGGGTTGCAAGGGAGAATTATCCTAGGGCCCATTTGTATTGCCTGGTGGTTGCTTATAGTCTCTAGGGGTTTTGGCATGTAGACATTTCATCTAGATCTCCACCTCCCTTCTTGCCATGACATTCCCACTGTGTACCCCTCTCTCTGTCTATGCCTCCTCCCTCCCTTCTCCCTGTCTCTCTCTCTGTTTCTCTCTCTGTCTCTCTCTCTCTCTCTCTCTCTCTCTCTCTCTGTTTCTCTGTCTCTGTCTTTCTCTGTCTCTTTCTGTTTCTCTCTGTCTGTTGTCTCCTTCCCTCCCTCCCTCCCTTCTCTCCCTTTCTCTCTCCTCCCCCAAATCCCCCCAAATCCCCTTTTTATAAGGTCATGATAAATCCATTAGGGCCCAAAGTAATGACCTCATCCCAATTTGATCACCCCCAAAGAGCTCATCTTTAAAGAAGGGCATATTCACAGCTGTTGGAGGTTAGAACTCCAGCATCTTTTGCAAGACATAGTTCGTCCATTATTGTCCCCTAGGCCAGTATAATATGTAGATTATCAGCCACCACTCTTGTGCCCATGAGCAGCCAGTCAGGACAGTGTTCCTGAAGCTCCAGATCTATCCCTTACCTACTAGAGAAGCAGCCCCCTTTGTGCCTTCAGGGGTGTGTCCAGAAAGTAGAAGACCCTCCCTAGGCCAATCCTGAGCAAATCAGAAAGCTTTTAGGTGGGTGCCTGGCAGCATAAGAGTAACCAAGTGCACTTAGAATGTTCCAGACAACTAAGAGGCAACCCCTGAGTCCCATATTACCTGAGATCTCTATGTATATGGTGGTTAAATACAGTTGAAATAGTGTTGATAAGACATTTCCCAAAATTTGTTATAGCCATTGAGAAAGATAATACATCTTAGTGAAAGAAAACATAGTGTAAAGCTTTATGTATAATTTTATTTCAAATAGATGCACTTTTAAATAACTTTATTGAAATAGAATTCATGTACCGTATAATTCACCCATTTAAAATCTGTAGTTGTTGACTTTCTGTGTATTCACTATGTGATGACCATCTCCAAAACAATATAGGACATATTCACCCCAAAAAGAATTCTACATGCCCCTTAGCCACCCTCCTTCAACCATCCCCCCATTTCCCACCCAGCCCTAGACATTTTATCTCCAGTTTTCCTATATGTCTGTATTCCATTCAGCTGTTTTTTATTAGAAAAAAAAAATGAAGAGAAATACAGACGAGACAGTATAACTTCCCCTCATGAATGGTAGAATTACAACTTTAATTTTCTTTTCTAAGTGTTTGATTCTTTTGAGCATGTATTGTTAAAGATTGAGGAAGGGAAAGGAGAATCTGAGTTCTGAAAAGCTGACTTCAGATTAGGATTTTGGAGCCCAGCTCATTAAAAATCAGCAGCCCACAGCTCCTTCTCCCCAGTGGCTCCCTGTCCTAGGTAGTTCCTCTGCTGGCTCATGTGGCCTCTCAGCCCTTAACAAATTGTGGGGTGGCACAGGTGAGAGGCCCTATAATTAAGCCACATCCTTTGCCTCCCTAATAACATTGGAGACTGAGAGCGAGGGGACAGGAGAAATATATAATTTAGTGTCCTTTCCTGAGCCAATATGAAGGGAGTGCATGTAAAGTCTTGCACAGTGCAGATGAAAAAAATGATCTGTTGTCTTAGCTATTGTGTGATGTGAGCCAGACCCTGGAAAGAGGGGATCAAACATTAGAGGCTCTTTAGACATGTTTCCGGTCTCCTTGGGGATTTCACACCTCACTTTTCCTTGAGGAGAGGACATCTACACAGCGGGAAATGAGCTGGCTCAGTTCATGAGACAAACAAGCCCTAACCACCATCCCAGGTCCCACCTTTTGCCCAGGCTGGAAACAGGCGAGTCTAACTCATCTGTGCCTCACAATGCCTCAGGCATTCCAAGAGTCTCTGAGGAGCCCCTTCCCTTCACGTTGTCCGCCTGGACATGGCCAGCACCATCTGCACTGTATCCTCTCTGCCCTATCTTGTGCTTCCAGCACGCTGACCAATTCGCAGATGATTAATTTGCTTCATGTACACTGGTGGCCTCTCGTGACCTGATCCATCTCACTTGCCCCGTCTTGACTCCCATAGCTCTTGCACATGTATCTGTGTTCCTTCCATCAGATCGGACTGATCCCCTATAGTCCATGGTACGTTACAGCCCCATCTGTGGGTTCTTAATCTGGAGTTCATGTGTGAAATGTAAGTGGATATGTGAGTGTCTTAAAATAGGATACATGAAAGGGAGTTCAGGAAGAGGGGCCCTTGGCACTTACAGAATTCTTCAAGAGGCTCTCCAGACTCCCAAGCTTGCTCCAGAAACGCTGTCCCCTTACATATGTAGCATCTTACCTGTCCACCCTAGTGAACTGCTCTGAGGATTACTGAAAGGTCCCCAGCCTCCCTTCTTGTCTTTTCCCGTACGGTACGGCCTACCTAGCACACTCCCAGCTAACATTTAACAGCCTGTTGGCTTACCTGTTTCCCCACCAGACTAGACTCCTTGGTAGGTACTATCTGCCTGCCCCGAGTCCAGCTCTGCCTGGCGCCTGGTTGGCTCTGAATCAGCACTTGGACAAGGAAGATGAGACCAGGAAGGGTCTGAAAGTCTTTCCCCCCGACGGTCCCTTCTCAGCCTGGTGAGCACTGTCCTGCCTCGCTACCAGGTCCTTACTAGTACCGGGGCCCACACCGTTGGTCCTTCTGCTGTGCTGGGAGACACTTCTAAGAGGTTGGCAGCCCCGTTGTCAAGCATCTCCACAGAAGATAACGCCTGATTTGCTGTGGGAATTCACTAGATACCAAATATATTGATTTTTAAATTGTCCCTCAACAAATTTTAAGCTGTTTTTCTTCTTTTCCTTTCAGATTGATGCACTGAGTAAAAGAAGCAAAGAAGCAGAGGCAGCCTTCTTGAATGTCTACAAGAGATTGATTGATGTCCCAGGTAAGCAGGGCTCTTGGTGTGCCCACCTGCAGGGCACTGTGATGCTGGGGCTCAGCCTTGTTCTTCTCAGCTTTCCTCAGGGAAATGGGCCCTTAGAGCAACTTCCCCCGGGAAACCGGCAAATCCTGAGAAGACCAGTTCTCCAAAAATCCAGACTTTTAGGGATAGAAATTCATTACATCTATTAGAGTAACCACATAATCTCTAGGTGATGCTTTGTAAATACAAAAGCCCAGATCTCCAGAACTATATTGCAGAGTGTTGTACATGGCAGAGATGTATGGGTGCCACTGTAGAAAACACTGTTGGGCTACTGAGGCCACTTGCAGGCTTCAGGAATGTCACTGATAGGATACCTGGAATGTCTGCCTCCCCTCCTGGCTCATCCAGGATTACTGTCCTCAAGACAAGACTTAATGGTTAAAACTGATGGTCCTTTTAGCTACAAGCACAAAGGTTTTTTTGTTTTTTTGTTTTTTAAGGAACTAAAGACTTAAAACTTAAGAAATGCTTGTCAATCATTTTAAGAGATGGTGACATCGAAGTCCTTATTTTAGAAAAGTGGGACACGTTTTAGAGTGCCTGACCCCACTGGTCCTGTTTGTGATTCTTATGCTCCCAAGTGACAGAGATGATCACCTGAGCCCCCAAGTCAGTTCTGGAAAGACTGATCAGAAAATTACATAAATGTCTTCCTTTGTTGACAAATAAACCAAATTACTGCCTTTCTCCCATCCCCACCTGTTGGAGATGTGTGTTTACCCATATCAGTGAATCTCTGAACATTATTGTTGTTAATAAAGCTACTAGAGCAAATCAGGAGCAGGTCTTCTCTCTATCTGTACATGTTATCTAATTCAAATCCATAATGGGTATTGCTGAGCTTTCTTGGAACTGAAATTCGCAGATGCTCATTCAAGCCAGGAACAAGAGAAAATGCTTTAGACAGTGGGGAGTTCCAGAGTCTCTGGCCATGGACTTGTTATGAGATCTTGATCACCTACCTTCCTTTCCTTTTAGAACTGTTTCCTCATCTACAAAGTGGAACAGGGTGGGGGAATGACCTAGTAGTGGAGAATGGTTTTCTTTGTTGTCTTAGTAGTTTATCCAGCTCTTGGCTGTAAATATTAGCCTTAGGAGTTTTTGCAAGAGTTTGTACCTAATGGTTTCCTGAAGATTGAGCAAGGGTCCACAGGGAGGCTCATCAATGTAAATGGATCATTTGGTGCACAGGATACAGTGTCCCTCAGATGTAAGCAGCTCTGTGGATATCTTTCTTATTTTCTTACATGTGAGATGGTGTCTGAGAATTTTGTTTCTGAAATATGTCATGTTTGCCAGGTGTGGTAGCTCAAACCTGTATTCTCAGCACTTGGGAGCCAGAGGCAGGAGGATTCCTGCATTCGAGGCTTGCCTAGGCTGCACAGTGTGCTCAGGGCCAGCCTGAATTACAAAGCGAGACCCTGTCTCCAAAAAACTAAAAAATTAAAATTAAAAATTAAAAAAAAGAGAAATGTGGGCCGGAGGGTTATCTCAGTGGTTCCGGCGCCTGTCTCACAAGCGCAAGGTCCTGAGTTTGATCCCTGGTGACCACATACAATGCTGGGTGTGGAGACTCACGCCCACCAACAATCAATACCGCATACCACAGTGCCGGGCGTGGTGGCTCACGCCTGTAATCCCAGCACTCGGGAGGCAGAGGCAGGAGGATTGCTGAGTTCGAGACTTGCCTGGACTACATAGTGAGCTCAGAGCCAGCCTGAACTACAAAGCGAGACCCTGTCTCAAAAAAAAAAAAAAAAAAAAGAGAAATGTGTCATATTTGTACTGACTCAAGGGATGAAGTATTTATAGGCAAAATGCAGCCTGGGCTTTGATCAGTACAGCTCTCTATTTCCAAAGAGTTTATTCTTTATGTCTGTTCTCCTTTATGGAGGGCTCTACTTTATCTGTTCTGAGCACCTCCTAGCATCATGGGATCTTGAAAGTGTGTTCCAGCAGAAAATTCAGTATCTGTCATGTTGGTGACTTAGTTGAAGGGGAGCTGGCTTGTCTTCTCTTTGCTAAAGATACAGAGAGCCTGCAGCTCCTGTTTTCTAAATAACCAACACTCTCTTTTTAAAAAGTTGAGTTCGTACTAAAGTTTTTTTTTCCAACATGAACTTTCCTAGCTATGTAACCTTTTAATAAGTTGTTAGGTTTCCTTTTCAGCAATTAATTTTCTGTCTTTGCATTTCCTGGAGAATGCAAAAAGACAGTTTTCCTCATCAGCATTCTTGGTGGCATGAGCAAACCTGGTTCATGCACATGGAGAACTTTTACAGAAGTTTGATCATAACATGGATATACATTTATATTGTGCTCTTTTCATTTAACATTATACCGTAGCGTTTATCCTGACAAATCATTCTGGGCTGGAGAATTAAAAGTTTACAATTTAAATTTAAGATAGTGCAAGTAAATGAGATTTAAGATTTTCTATAATAATAAGCTCAATCAAAATACATCTGTTTTCCACATAGATCATATCTAAGCTTTTGCCTCCCAGGTATTTCATACAAACGCTGTGGTCTGACAGATCTAACAAGTTACTTAAAAAGCAGGAATGGTGCTCTGAACACTCCACCTGTGTTTTAAAGTCTCATTATTGCTCAGATGAAGTAATCTGTGGTGGAGGCTTACAGGAAGGGCCTGGTCAATAGTTCTGCATTTACCGACAGCCACACAGCTAGGGGCAGGTTAGGGTGCCTACAATCTGTGCTTCAGGCTTTAATCCTGAGGAATCCAGAAGCACTCGTGGGTGTGTTAAGGGCTCCTGGTTGCAAGAGACAGTAGCTCACACTATCTGTGAAAGCTGGAGGAAGCCAGTAGATATTCCAGCTATGTGCCACGTGGCTCAGCTCTAGGAGCTCAGGGACAGCAGACAGCCACCCCTAAAAGAGGCAGAGACATGTCCCACAAAGACAGAAACCAGCAGAAACCTGACAGAACCAGCCTCACCCACCATGGCTTCCTGAGATTTCATTTATCTCTGAATGTTCCTCTTTCTTGTCTATTGCTCCTGTGGCAGGACCCACTTCTCAAGAGTAGCGCTTTGCCTTGTTGCCCTGAGCCCAGCACATGGCAAGTGAGCTTACACATAGCCGTCATAGCTTACACATAGCCGAAGTCTCCCTTTTCCAGATCCTGAGCAGTAGCATTCATAGAAGGTCACCCTGGAGACTGACAGCTTTATCTCTGCTCTGGTTTTTGCTCCTGGGAGTCAGCCTGCACGTCCAGCTGCACCCAGCACTTTCCCACTGGGATTATGGATGAGCACCTACCAGTGTGTCTCGTGAAAACTGTCCTTGCCCTGTCTCCTGCTTTTAGCGAGAACTACCCCCTCCCCACCAGCTGTTCACACCAGGGCATGTGGTCACCAAGCCCTGGCCATCTCACCTCGTGCATGTGCCTCGATCCTATTTATCTTTCTGTATCCTGGATCCTGCCCTCCGTTCCACAGCTCAGGAAGACACACAAGTCTTCCTGCCCTCCAGTACACCCTCCACGCCATAGGAGGCCGGGCTGCCATTCAGCTGATCTCTTCTTACACCTCCAGATTAATTTGTTGAGGACACTGCTTTGGGGCACAGACCTACCTGCCCTTCCATATCTGGCTCCCTTATCGATCAGTTGGTTGGTCTCACACTGTATCTCTCTGTCTCTCACACATACATACAAACATACATATGCACACATGTACAAGCACATACCCCAGGCCTAGGACCTTGTGTTCACCTCTGTTTTAACAGCCATGTTGTTCAGCACGATATTTGGTCAATAGACCATGTATGTGGCAATCGTCCCATAACTCTGTGACCTGGTGAAATCTTATCTATCTCAGTTTGTGTACACATGTTCTATGATGTCATGTATACAAACTCTGAGGACACATTTCTCAGGATATCCATGGTAGATGAGTAATTGTACTTGGTAACTATTCTTTCTGGTCAAGAAAATTGTCCCTACTCAGTTCCTAATGTCTGTCCCAGTGTCTGCCATGTAGCTGAAAGACCATAAATATTTGTCAAATGGGTGCCTAAATTAACAAATCAAATTATTTCTTCCAAACATGCCCTGAGTTTCTCTGGTTCGTTCTTTAAGTGTTCACATTGGAACTGCATGCCTGAGACTGATGCTTCCCCTTGAGGGCGAGCACCCCAATGCATTAGGAGCACTAGATAGTGTCAGTTGCAAGGGAACAGAATTATCTTTCAGTGTATTGCAGGAGTTTAATAACTCTCTGACCTCTCATTTTGCTTTGGTGTCATACAATAAAGATTTACATGGCTACATAGGCATTTATGTGGCACTTAGCATGCAGTCTGCCCAAGCAGCACATGTGCTTCTGCAGCCTTTGCTTTTGGGTCCACCATTTCATGTCCACCCACCATCTGTGCTTGGTTTAACAGCTGTCCTTAAGCCAGTGTACAAGATGCCCCTTCACCATGGCCTGCCCCTCCCGCCATTTCTCTCATGGTCTGATTTAGCTGGTCCAAGAACGGAAACGGAGCCATGTGGCTCCTCCCTGTTCATCTTCTACATCCCAAGTTCCAGAATTTCCAGAATCTTATTCATGTCAAAGACACTGACTATGTATTTGAATTCACACAGTTAAGATCTCGTATTTTGAGAGGATTTTAATTTTTTATTGGAAATATTCTCCTTGAGCCCAAACATAGTTTTCCAATCTGCTGCAACCTTCAACTCCTTGGTATTGCAGTTCGTTGCCTGAGACCCTCCCCAGACCCCCACCATGTATCAAGAACAGAGCTAAGTCCTGCTACCTTCCTGCCTTTGTGAGCCTTAGAGTCTAGTGGACACATGAGCATTATCAATAATCATTAAGCATCTTTAAGTACTGAGTTCTTATGTGATCTAAATGTGATCCAGCAAAACCCTCCACACGGCAAGCATGTAGAAAAGGAGGAGGACTGCAGAAGTCAGGACAGCTGCCCTGGGGTAGGCACCCACTGAGGCAGGGTTTGCACACAGGAGGCAGGTCTCCCTGTACAGAGCCAGCCCTGGCCCCGTGGCCACGTCCCACAGTGTCCAGACCATGGCACACATCACAGCACTATCAGTGATCACACTGAGTAGGAGGCCTGCACCAGGGCAAAGGACCATCATGCTACAGGGATAAGTGGGCACTTGTTCCATTACCCGGGTATGTCTGGAGGTTTTCTAACAGAGAAACTCATCCCATTTTTAAGCAGGGACATGACATGAGCCAACTGTATGCTAGAAAAGGCATCCAATTGCACTTTGAACAAGGGCTTCGAAGGGGGGTCCAGGACAATGTGGGGAGCACCAGGGAGGGAGAGAGAACCCTTGGTTTAAGTGGCAGAAGTAAAGTTAGAGAGGAGCTTTGTTGAGAAGGGTGTGTGAACCTGACTTAAGAGGGACGAGAAAATTTAGGAAGACTGTCTCAGGACTCTACTAACGTAGTACTGTTACATCCTCTGGAAAACAGTGGTTGTTTACCTGGTCCTACTTTGTTTGCAAAATTTAAAAGAAAAACTCGAGAAAAATTTGGAGAATGAGCCTCTCATTCTTACTTCTGTTCTCATATCATCGTGCTGGTTTAATATGGATTTGCCTTTCCTGCCCATACTATAGCTTCAAAGGGTAGTTCTACATTTAGACTCACAAGTAAATCACAGTTTTGTATTGTGAATTTAAATGGGTTCATCTGTCCATTTCACCGCAGGCAGAATTTATATCATAATATGTATGATCAATATATAGGGAGTATCTCAAACTTGGGGATAATGGGGCCAGGGATTTAGCTCAATGGCACCACACCTGCCTCACAAGCACAGGGTTCTTAGTTTAATCCCCAGTAACAGGAAAAAAATTGCTGTTTGTATTTAATCTCCTAATAATTAGCTCTGTGAAGCAAAGCATTGTAACCATGTGCTAATATCATGACCTGATAAGATCCCTGGGTGTGGTGCAGCCCCCAGATAGTGTCTCTTGCAGCAGCCTCCTGATCAGGAACTCAGTGCCCTGCTGTGACTATGGGTGAGGACAGAGCTCAGTGACTCTCAGTGCCAGTGACCCAGAGTGTGTAGAGTAGAACTGCCATCTAATAAGCGGCAGTATATGGTGTGCCAGCCCCTACAGCAGTGCTGCTGAGCCAAGCCACATGTGCCACAGCAGGCTGTTTTTAATCATTGAAAGCTCTATTGTTGTCTTTTTTCATTTAAGGCAAAAGATGTTAATATATGCGTTATTATTTCTAAACTAAAACCTCAGTATTTGGGTTTAATTGCAGTGTTAGCACTTTCTGATGAATAAGTGGGTTTGGGGTTATAGTTTGTGTACCCATTCTTTAAAAGGTTCACTATCACTGCCCTAGACCATGGTACCCCAAAGGATACCAATGCACATAAGACTTATCTCCTGTCCTCCCTCCAATGGTCCCAACCTGATGTCCACAGTGCCCTTCAGGTATCATGTCACACCTTCTTCCTGCCCAGTGGCAGGAAAAGTATGCAGTACCTTTAAGAAATATTCCACAGGACCGGAGATTTAGCTCCGTGGTTCTGGCGCCTGCCTCGCAAGTGCAAGGTCCTGAGTTCGATCCCAGTAACCACATAGAATGCTGGGCATGGTGACTCACTCCCACCAGCAATCAATACCACATACCACAGGGCTGGGAGTGGTGGCTCATGCCTGTCATCCCAGCACTCGAGAGGCAGAAACAGGAGGATTGCTGAGTTCACAGCAGCTTGCCTGGGCTACATAGTGAGCTCAGGGCCAGCCTGAACTACAAAGCGAGACCCTGTCTCAAAAAAAAAAAAAAAAATATTCCACAATATCTTTCCTGTCTAAGAAATAAATGTCTCTTAAAGTATGACTCGCAGATAGCTAGAAATATTTTGGAATGACATCCTTTTAAAAGCTCTTGTATAGCTGGAATTTTACTGGGTTCTAAGCAAAATTATGATGGTATGCATAATCTGCCAGTCATTAACCTTGTGTGGGTGACTTGCTCTTGCTTCTTGATATTTTCAGATATTTTACAATGAGTATGTATTTATTTCTACAATTGAGGGGGGATGCATAAATCAGTAAAATAATCAACTTGCAATCTAAGTTGCTGAATAGCCCTCATTAATATATTACATACAGATAAGGGCATAGTTGTTTGACTTTTTGTAGGGTACTTAGAAATTTGTATAAAGCATAACTATGACATTTTTGTCCTAGAAACATCTCAGGAACATTATTTTCTAAAGCAGTCTTAGACAGGAGAAAAAAGATACCAAATTAGTGAAACCACCACCCACACACTGGTGCTGCAGAACTTGTCTGCTTGGGTTGCAAAGTTCCTTGGGAGAATCTCTTCACAAGCTGCTACTACTTCTTGCTTCTGCCTGTGGCCCCTTGTAAGAATTACATTTTACTCCTTGTTCAGATGCAGTTTAGTTCCTCCAGACACAGACCCTTCAGACAGAGACAGTACCTGGAAGGGTTTATTTTAAAATTTAAGTCTTAGGAAGCACATTACCAGTGATAAAAAGTATTCATTGACTCATGAAACCCAGTTCAAACCCAGGTGTCATGACTGACTTGTCTTGCGTGATTTCCACTGGAGACATAGCACTGGAAAAAGTGGCTGTTTATAGATTTTCAGAAGCCCTAGAAGAGAACTAACTGAAAAAAATCCACTTGTGGGTCATTCTGTTTCTGGAACTTCCACTAGATGCCTGTGCTCCTAGGTGCCCCAGAAGAGGTTTCCATTTGATTTTAGGAAATCCTTCTCCCCAGGAAATGTTCCCATTAGCCTAGCCTTGAGGATCTGGAAGCAGAGTGGAATATTGTTCTTTTTCAGAACTCTTCTTTACTGCTCTTTTACAAGAATAAAACAGCAATCTGGTCCTTTGTATCCGTTACTTTCTGTCGAGGACGGATTAGGACAGGTTAAAATTAGAAAACCCCATGCCTTCCATTCTTTTTCCTCCTTGTCCACCCTGAATTCAGGATCCCATAGCATGATTCCTAAGAAATGGTGATGAATCTTATCATTTGGTTAGAAATGCCCTTTGGCTCTCATGCCAAGATTTTAATCCTTGCACTTCTCGGTAGCATTCTCAGAGGATATAGAAATGTGGCCATTCCAGCCTGATCCTGGAAGGCTACTCCACTTCATGTATTCCAGGTCTCCTGGTGTTGGCACATCAGACCAGTGCCCAGCCCCCCCCCCCCAGCTCTCTGTGACTTGAGTGGCCTGAGACAGCAGGAGCCCCTCTACAAATGTCCAGTTTGCCTTCATAAGCCATTTTCATTCACATTAAAGATCCGCCATGGCACCAAAACAGAACAGAAGGGGGCAGAGGGCTACAGCCAAGAAGCAATGCCCTCTGCATGCAAATAGATCCTGGGCTAACTCCTGCCTCTCGGGGGTTCTCTGGCCTGGTGCTAGTCCTAAAGCTCCTCCAGGCAGCATGGGACAGTTTTATTCTGGACCAGTACTTGGGGAACTGGAAACCAGACAGGCGGCAGCTTCATCCTCCTTGACCAGGTTAGCAAACAAATCTGGAGCCCAGTTGTCCTCTCCATCTTGCACACAGCATGTTCACAGGTAAAGAGCTGACTGCAGACATTCTGAAGACATGAAAGCACGAGAAGGTGGGCATTGCTTCCCCTGCTGCCAGCTTGTATGTGCTGCTCTCATTGTCAGGGCCTTCCCCCTTGATCCCTGCCACCCAGGCCCTCCCAGCCCTGGAGTGTGAGAACTCCCTGCATGTGACTCTGAGACTCTGAGCACTTGCTTGCCTGTGGAGGTGCGTAGCCTCATTCCCCCTTTGCCATGACCGGGGTGGTCCTGGCATGCTGGGTATCTAGACAGCTTTTCATCAGTTGCTCATCAGCATGCTAATTGCTGTATGACTAATTATGCCCTGAATTCCAGTTGATTTTCTTAATGAGACAGCTGGGTTAATTATGTAATCGTATGATTATATTAGCCTAGAGTGCCCTGGCGAAAAGTAGTGTCTGCCATGCTGTGATGTCATTGCCTGGATGATGCTCACAAGGGACACATTCATCCCGGGACTGGTGGCAGGGGACAGCCCCATTGCCCAAAGAGCTCTCTGTGCAAACATGGGCCTGGGTTTATTAAGATGGGGCTTTTCATCCCTTACATTGCGAGGCAAATCCATTCACTATAAGACTGCCTGCCACCTTCCCACATACCCAGGCCCAGCCAGATCTGAAGCTGAGTTGTCACCCTCGCCAGCACTCCCAGAAATCCAGCAGTGTGCTCTGGCCTCGTCCAGGACCTCCCAGCACCCAAGACCATTGGGCTTTCTCAGGCATGCCAGCACTTCCACCTTGTGATCCCAGGAATGCCAAACCAGTGTCTGTGTTATGTTCCCCACATGACCAGAGGAAGTGAGTTCTAGGAACATGTAGACAGCCCAAGGCTGCCCCCAAACTTATCTCCCATGGTGCCTCATGTCTGTTATGGCACACCTTCTTCCTACCCTGAGCTCCAAGGAGCCTCCAGTGTCCCTGAGAAAATATAAGTAGAACATCTTCCATTTCCTGCCCCTCTCTGCTCCAGGACAGACAGAGCTCCTTGCAGGGATAGCCCTCCCTATGGGCTCTGTGCTGTACATATTGTCAGAGGCCTTCTCTTCCCCAACCTGCGTTCAGCTTTTGCCTAGTTTCCACTTACCTTCTCCCTTAGGTGACTTCTAAAATTCATGTCTGTGAAACAGTTGACACATGCTCCTGAGCCCTCCTGGGACAGTCCAGGCTGTCACCATTCATGCACCTGCTTTGGCCACATTAATAGGTGTCAGTCTGGATTCCTTGAGAGGCAGCCTGTCAGGAAGTCCTAATGACCCAGCCTCACTTCAACCACCACTGCCTCTCCCACTCCACCCTCAGCCTGGCAGCCAGACAGACTGTCCATGTCATGGTCCCCACTCCCACATGAACAATTTTGAATTTGTAATCCAAGTATGTTCTTATTTCTCTTCATGATATGTGTGTAATTATAATAGTGTGTTAAGTAATATATGTCCCTCTAAAAATAGAATGAAAGGTAGTGATGAAGTATAAAAATAAATTTTATTACCAATATCAGCAAACTTTCCTCTTCCCTAAAAATTATGCCTGCACATTGGATAACAGTGCTGAAGACAGACCTGAAGCATGCTAGTTAGACACTCTGTTTCTGAGCTCTGCCCCAGAGCTCCCAAATTATATTTGAACTGAACTATTTTGATATATATAATATATATGCAATAAAACGTGCCCATTCCAATATACAGTTCAGTAATGTGGCCACCCCCACAAGATACATGACCATCCCATCACCTTCAAGTTCCTTTACAATCCTAAACTCCAGCAACCAGTCATCGTTATTTGTTACTATGGGTAAGACCTGTCATTTCCGCTGTTTCCCACAAATGAAATTACTCAGTATAGGCAGGTGCTGCTCCCCTCAGGATGAGGTCACATCCCAGTAAACCCATCACAAGTTGAAATCCTGTTCAGTGGGAAATGGATTGAACAGATCTAAGGTACTGAGCAGCAGAGCGCAGTCACAGTGTGCTGGAGTCCTGGTTGCGCCCCGTCACCTCACTGCCTGGGTCTGCAGGCTGCAATGCGTACCTCTTTTCACAGGAGACGGTTTCACTGAACATCACTGGCCTGGAAAAAGCTTAAAATTCCCAGTTTGCAGTACAGTTTCTATTAAATGTGTAATGCTTTTGTACCATTGTAAAGTAAAGTAAATTGAACCATTGTGGGTCAGGTCTGTCTGCTCTCACGTGTGGCTTTCTTTCACTTTGTGCAATGCTTGCATATTCGTCTGTGTTGTTGGTGTCCATGGTCCGTCTGTGGTTGTTGCTGAATGGTCCTCATTCTTCTGGATATATAACAATTTTCTTACCCATTCACCACTTGATGGATTTTTGGCTTGTTTCCAGTTTGTGGTTATTAAGAATAAACCTACTGTAAACATTCAGACAGTTGTTCTGTGGACATACGTCTTCATATCTTTTAGGCAGATATGTAAGACAAGGGCTCTTGGCCCAGGATAGCTGCATGTCTAACTTGGTATGGAGTGCCACACTGTTTTCAAGGTAGTTTTTATCACTTATCCTTCCACAAGAAACACAGATCTAGTTTTTCCCACGTCTCTTATCTTTTGGTAATACATACTTACAGACATTCTGGTGAGTGCATCATTTATTTCATTTGTGTTGTCCTAATAACCAGTAGTATTGACTGTTCTTCATGTACTTTTTGGTCATTTGTAGATTTTCATTTATAACATCTTCACTTTTCTGCCCTTTTTTTCCCTCCCATACTGGGAATTGAACTCAAGACCTTGCACTTGCCCATTTTTTAAATGAGTTATTTACCTTACTGTTCAATTGAAATTTTTTTATATATTCTGCCTACAAATTTGTTGTCAAGTACATTCACTGCTGGCCAGCCATGGTGGTGGCTCACACCTGTAATCCTAGGATTTGAGAGGTTGAGGCCAGAGGATTCCTGCGAGTTGGAGGCCAGTCTGGGCTACATAGTGAGTTCAAAGCCACCCTAAACTACATGGTTGAGGGCCCGTCTCAAAAAAAAAAAAAAA